>JAHKBH010000434.1:0-10000 GCA_019049505.1 Pachyrhynchus sulphureomaculatus
CAGATCACAACTGGCAACACGGTTTCTTGGGCGGGTAGAGAATCACAGCGGTGTTACGGCGCAAGGCACCTCGATAGGTGTCATCAGATCTCGGAAAAAATGGTGCTCGGTGCATGAATTGTTTGTTGTTATGAAGATGAGGGGTAGATTAGGTCAAAAAGTCCTTATTTCCAAAAAGGGGTGGTTTTTTAGGGGGATGATTTTTAGGGGTAGTTTTGGTATGGTGTAAAAAAAAAAAGGCAAAAATAAATTTTTTCTGTACGTGGGTAATTTACCTAGATACGCAAGGCGGATTCTACCGCTGATAAGGCCCTTTTGGCATCGTCGTTTACGGCGCAAGTCACCGGACCTGTCTCGGTGCCCAGACCGGACCTGTATCTGATGACGTCACATGCGGCGTTGCCAGACCGGACCTGTCTCGGTGCCCAGACCGGACCTGTATTTGCCAGACCGGACCTGTCTCGGTGGCCAGACCTTACCTGTATCTGATGACGTCACATGACCATATTAGGGCATCGCGACAAACTCGTTCGCTGATTGGTTAATTCCTCTCTTCTTTGTTTCAATTCTCGAAATATCTGATGACGTCAACCTATTTTATGATTTAGTGCAGCCATCAGCGCTTAGTTCATTAGTGTGATGTGAAACGCCGACAACAGCAGCTGCAGGTACAAGTAGTGTGATGTGATACATTATAACCCCACTTTTTGATGAAGAAGAAAAAGTCTTCATCTAAGGCCGACTCGCGTTGCCAGACCTGACCTGCCACGGTGACTTGCGCCGTAAACGACGATGCCAAAAGGGCCTTATCAGCGGTATAATCCGCCTTGCGTATCTAGGTAAATTACCCACGTACAGAAAAATTTTATTTTTGCCTTTTTTACACCATACCAAAACTACCCCTAAAAATCATCCCCCTAAAAAACCACCCCTTTTTGGAAATAAGGACTTTTTGACCTAATCTACCCCTCATCTTCATAACAACAAACAATTCATGCACCGAGCACCATTTTTTCCGAGATCTGATGACACCTATCGAGGTGCCTTGCGCCGTAACACCGCTGTGATTCTCTACCCGCCCAAGAAACCGTGTTTGCCAGTTGTGATCTGAGTGGTGGCCCTTTTGGCATCGTCGTTTACGGCGCACAGAGCACCATTTTTTCCGAGATCTAATGACGTCACATGACCATATTAGGGCATCGCGACAAACTCGCTCGCTGATTGGTCAATTCCTCTCTTCTTTGTTTCAATTCTCGAAATATCTGATGACGTCAACCTATTTTATGATTTAGTGCAGCCATCAGCGCTTAGTTCATTAGTGTGATGTGAAACGCCGACAACAGCAGCTGCAGGAAAAAAAAAGTGTTAGATTTGTTTTCAACGGAGGTTGTACGGGTTACTGACTTGGTAAGTAGATTATTTAAAACAAAGGAAGACTATTAAAACATATAGGTATTTTTTTTTTTAAATTGATATTTTAAAAGGGTTTAAAAAGCAGAGTCTGTGTGAATCGTTTAAGTAATGCGGGTTCAGATTTATGCATTTTTTTGAAAATTCTTTTTTTAGAAAAATTTAAATTATTCTTCCTAAGGAATTTTTAAACAACGCCAACGCTTTTTGTAACCTTACATATCAATTTTACGCTGACAAAGAAAGCAATAGCCTATTTACACGTTTTATTTTTTCTAAACTTTATAATATACAACGGTTTTCCCAACTTCTACAACTCATTCTAGTCTTATCCAATACACAATTCTTTTTTTTTATATATACCTTTCATTTATATTTTATTTCACGAAAGCTTCAATAGCGTAAATGCTAATACAACGGAACTCTATCGCAAGGGTCGACGGTTCGTATTCTGGCTAAGTGAACCTGGACTTTCTTTTTTTCATTTAAATAATTTACCAAAAATAGGGTAAATTACCCTCGTACAGAAAAATTTTATTTTTGCCTTTTTTACACCATATCAAAAACTACCCCTAAAAAAATCATCCCCCTAAAAAACACCCCTTTTTTGGAAATAAGGACCCGGACCTGTCTCGGTGCGCTTGCGCCGTAAACGACGATGCCAAAAGGACCACCACTCAGATCACAAAGACCCTTTTATCATAACCTTAATATTTTTATGTGATAAACTTTACTAACACTCGCTTAGAAGAAGTCTCTGTGGATCTGTGACATAGATGCAAGATTTGTAGTACGAGAAATAAAGGTTCGAATTCTGATCATATACTATACATATTAAAAATTAATTTACGCTGACAAAGAAAGCATTCGAAGCGAACTTCCGACAGTGCGCCGTTAACCATCTCAAGTTTATAACATATATTTACATATTAAAAATCAATTTTACGCTGCCAAGAACGCAATACCCTATTTACACATGAATAAGACAAGGAAAGCATTCGAAGTGGGTTTCCGCCGGCTGCGCGCCGTGGATCGTCTCTTGATGTATGTGATCTCAAGCATGCAGCGTCAACGACGCGCTGCCGGCGGAAACCCACTTCGAATGCTTTCCTTGTCTTATTCATGTGTAAATAGGGTATTGCGTTCTTTGTCAGCGTAAAATTGATTTTTAATATGTAAAAATATATGTTATAAACTTAATTATGTTTTGTCATCGTGCAGCAAAGAGAACTATTTACACAGACTCTGCTTTTTAAACCCTTTTAATGAACTAAGCGCTGATGGCTGCACTAAATCATAAAATAGGTTGACGCCATCAGATATTTCGAGAATTGAAACAAAGAAGAGAGGAATTAACCAATCAGCGAGCGAGTTTGTCGCGATGCCCTAATATGGTCATGTGACGTCATCAGATCTCGGAAAAATGGTGCTCTGTGTGCCGTAAACGACGATGCCAAAAGGATCACCACTCAGATCACAAAGACCCTTTTATCATAACCTTAATATTTTTATGTGATAACTTTACTAACACTCGATTAGAAGAAGTCTCTGTGGATCTGTGACATAGATGCAAGATTTGTAGTACGGGAAATAAAGGTTCGAATTCTGATCATATACCTATACATATTAAAAATTAATTTTCCAAATAAGGACCTTTTGAAATAATCCACCCCCATCTTCATAACAACAAACAATTCATGCACAGAGCACCATTTTTTCCGAGATCTGATGACGTCACATGACCATATTAGGGCATCGCGACAAACTCGCTCGCTGATTGGTCAATTCCTCTCTTCTTTGTTTCAATTCTCGAAATATCTGATGACGCCAACCTATTTTATGATTTAGTGCAGCCATCAGCGCTTAGTTCATTAGTGTGATATGAAACGCCGACAACAGCGGCTGCAGGAGTAATTATATTTTACGTAAAATATTGTCCATCAAAAATATATGTTTTGTTACAGAATTGGAAAGTAAAATGGTTTCAACGAGATGATGTGGAATCAATTAGGACTGCAATTAAATCCTCTAAATTGGATGCTGTAACATGTCGCACACTTCTAATGAAATGCAGACGAGTAATTTATAATTTAAACCGAAAATTGAAACGAGCTAAATCGGTGCCTGAAAAATCACACATTGCTACATGTTTAAGTGAAGTGAAGTCATATCAACGTATTTTGCAAGATACCAAGGTTGGAGGTGGTACTGGAGTACGTAGAAGGGAAACAGCAACTCATAGGGTTAAATGGGATGACGTGAACTCTGCCTTTGAATCTCGTATAAGGACTGGTGTTATTTCTAATATTCGTCATACTGATCTGAAGCCCTTTTTAATCGATTGTATCGCAATATTTAAGCGTCGTATTCAAATTGCCTTAAAGCAGAATGATGCTTTGAAGGTTAACGCAGTCCTAGCTGGAGAATTTCAACGAAATAAGGATACCAATTTAATTGAAGAAATTAAGTATTTAAACACACGTAATGCACCAATATATAAAGAAACCAACCTAGACCAATGGTTTACAACGAATGTTAAAGAACCTTTACTGAGCCAGTTAGGGGATTTTGCTGAAAGAGATTCTAACTGGGCCTTAAGGCGTATACTAAATGTAACTGTAAATATTAATAAATATAATCCTTTACGTGCAGGAAGTTATATCGAGCTTCCAAAGAGTATTGCCAGAAAACAAGCTTGTGTTAATGTTAAAAACTATGATGATATGTGTTTTGGTTGGGCCGTTGTGAGCGCTCTATATCCCGTCAGCACTAACAGTGACCGTACATCTTCTTATCCTGATCCGCAAAGAGTACTTAATCTAACTAATATAAAGTTTCCCATGACTACGAAGCAAATACCGCGGTTTGAAAAACAAAACAATCTATCTATAAATGTTTATAAACTAAATAGGAAATCTGAAGAAAACTATCAGATCATACCTTATTTTCTTATCGAAAATAAACAGGATAGACATGTAAATTTACTATTGCTTCAAGATACTTATATATCTGACAACAATATTGATAATCTACTTCCTGTTAAATTCCACTATGTCTGGATTAAGAATCTTTCCCGCCTTGTATCTCGACAACTTAATCAACATGATGGGCAAAAGTTTATTTGTGATCGATGCCTTCACTACTATCACACTGAAGAAAAATTGCAGAAACATACTGAAGACTGTATAAAATTAAATAACGGAGTTGTTCCGCAAGTACCTACAAGTGATAATGCGCTTATTGAATTTAAAAATTATGGTTGGAAAGCTGCAGTTCCATTCGTAATTTATGCTGACACCGAATGTTTGCTTGTACCTGTAGAAGATGATCCGACTAAAAACACACAAAAATATCAAAAGCATGTCCCATTTAGTATTGGATATTATGTTAAATGCAGCTATGATGATACTTTATCGTTTTATCGGTCGTACACAGGACCTGACTGTATGCAGTGGTTTGTGAGAGAACTTCATCAGTTTGCGAGCGATTTAGAAACGGTCTTTCTTTGTCCTTTACCAATGGAGCATCTTACACCCGAGGAATGGAAGAAATTTCACTGTGCAGCACGATGTCACATTTGTGAGAAACCATTTGCTATCCAAGATAAAAAAGTTAGGGATCATGACCATCTTACTGGTAAATATAGGGGTCCAGCTCATGAAGATTGTAACCTTAACTTTCAAGATAGTCGTATGGTACCAGTTATATTTCATAATCTAAGTTCATATGATGGACACATGGTAATTAAAGCATTAGGTGAAACAGATGGAAAGATAGATACATTACCGGTTAACAAAGAAAAATACATCTCATTTACCAAACATATCCCTGAAAGCTTCATAAATTTTCGTTTTATTGACAGCTTTAGATTTATGGCTGCAGGACTAGATCAACTAGCATCATATTTAGAAGACTACCCTGTTTTAAAATCGCAATTTAGTACACTGCCAGAAGCACAAATTAACCTATTAAGTAAAAAAGGAGTGTTTCCTTATGATTACATGAATGACTGGGAAAGCTTAAAAATTTCTCAACTTCCACCAAAGCAGGCATTTTACAATACTCTTGAAAAGAGTCATATAAGCAACAAAGCATATGAACATGCAAAAAATGTTTGGAAAACATTCAACTGCAAAACCTTAAATGATTATTCTGATCTGTATATGAAAACAGATATATTATTACTAGCAGATGTTTTTGAGCAATTTAGATCTACATCGCATAAAACATATGGCATTGACCCCGCATGGGCGTACAGTTTACCAGGATATGCATGGCAATGCATGTTGTATAAAAGTAAACAAAAGCTGGAATTGCTCACTGATATGGGCATGGTTTTATTTATCGAAAAGGGTATACGTGGAGGCTTAAGTCAATGTTCGAAAAGGTATGCTGAGGCTAATAATAAGTATATGCCAAACTATAATCAGGCAAAAGAACCTTCTTATCTGGCATATTTCGATATTAACAACCAATATGGTTGGGCTATGTCGCAGTATCTCCCATATAAAGACTTCAAGTGGATGGATAATGATGATATTAAAAGTTTTAATGTTTGTTTAAAACCTGATGAAGCAGATGAAGGCTATATAATAGAAGCTGATTTAGAAATACCTATAGAGTTACATGATAAGTTTGCAGATTTGCCACCTTGTCCTGAGCATAGTAAACAGTCTCAAGACATAAAATTATTGGCAACTCTTTTTAATAAAGAGAAATATGTCATGCACTATAGAAACCTAAAACAAGCGTTAAATTTAGGTGTTAAGTTAACTAAAATTCATCGTATTCTATCCTTTAAACAAGGTCCTTGGTTAAAGACGTACATCGACATAAATACAAAGTTAAGACAAGAAGCAAAAAATGAGTTTGAGAAAAATTTATTTAAGCTTATGAATAACGCTGTATTCGGTAAGACCATGGAGAACATAAGAAACCACTCAACTGTAAAGATTATAACTAAATGGGACGGACGGTATGGTGCTGAAGCGCTTATCTCAAGACCTGAATTCAAGAGTGCCAAAATTATTGATAAAAAACATGATTATAGTGGAGCTTGCGAAAACGACTGTATATTTCAATAAACCAATATATGTTGGAATGTGTATTTTAGATATTGCAAAGACAACCATCTATGATTTTCACTATAACTATATAAAAAAGAGATTTTCTGATTGTAACGTACTATATACTGATACTGACTCGCTGATCTATGAGATCAAACATGATGATATTTATCAAGTCATAAAGCAAGATTGTCATTTATGCTTTGATACATCTGGCTACAGTCCTGATAATATTTATAATATTCGAAGAGTAAACTACAAAGTTCTAGGTATGGTAAAGGATGAGAATAATGGAAGGATTATGACCCATTTTGCCGGACTTAGGTCAAAAATGTATACTACTAAAGTACTTTACACTCAAAATGAGCTTGATTTGAAAAGGGTTAGAATTAGAAAAAACTGCGAAAGAAAGGGAAGATATTGAAAAGAGTCTGTTAAATTTAAGTGTAACGAAAAAAATTAAAGGCGTTAAGAAGTCTGTTATAAAAAACTCGATTACATTTGAAGACTATATAGACTGCTTGGAAAAATTTTTGGAAAAATCTATCGCCCAAAATACAATAATATCACAAAAACATCAGCTATTTACCATTAGACAAACTAAGATCGGACTCAGCCCTCATGATGACAAAAGGCTAATATCAAAAAATTCAGTTCATACGCTACCATGGGGACATTACTCAATCGTATGATTATGTTTAAATCTTTTTATATATTAGTTAGAACTCTGTTATTTGTTCCTTAAGCTATCCTATTATAAACTATACTTTACTATTTGTAAATATATAGCAATTATTACATTCTACAACGCATTTTCATGAATTCCTTATCACCATATTTTACATTTATTTTAATATGTTGTATTTACTAAAATAAATCACTTTAACAGTCTAGTCCATCAAGTTTATAACATATATTTTACATATTAAAAATCAATTTTATGCTGACAAAGAAAGCAATAGCCTATTTACACATGAATAAGACAAGGAAAGCATTCGAAGCGAGTTTCCGGCGGCGCGTTGTGGATCGTCTCTTTGCTGCATGAAAAATACAGAAATCTCTCCAAGTCCAGCGGGGTGACTTTTTACAAGGGCGCAAAAAAATTTTTATTGCGCAATTGTGCGTTTTAAACACCCCCCACCACCAAAAAAACACCCTGCCTCGCAAAAACTTTCATTCCAAAAAATTTCCGAATTTTACCGTCCTTATGAAGTATGAATAATATGTAAAAAATCAATTTACGCTGGCAAAGAACGCAATACCCTATTTACATGTGAATAAGACAAGGAAAGTATTCGAATCGGGTTTCCGGCGGCGCGTTGTGGATCGTCTCTTTGCTGCATGAAAAAATACAAAAATCTCTCCAAGTCCAGCGGGGTGACTTTTTACAAGGGGCGAAAAAAAATTTTTATTGCACAATTGTGCGTTTTAACACCCCCCACCACCAAAAAACACCCTGCCTCGCAAAAAATTTTCATTCCAAAAAATTTCCGAATTTTACCGTCCTTATGAAGTATGAATAATATGTAAAAAATCAATTTACGCTGGCAAAGAACGCAATACCCTATTTACATATGAATAAGACAAGGAAAGTATTCGAATCGGGTTTCCGACGGCGCGTTGTGGATCGTCTCTTTGCTGCATGAAAAAATACAGAAATCTCTCCAAGTCCAGCGGGGTGACTTTTTACAAGGGGCGAAAAAAAATTTTTATTGCACAATTGTGCGTTTTAACACCCCCCACCACCAAAAAAAACACCCTGCCTCGCAAAAATTTTCATTCCAAAAAATTTCCGAATTTTACCGTCCTTGTGAAGTATGAATAATATGTAAAAAATCAATTTACGCCGGCAAAGAACGCAATACCCTATTTACATGTGAATAAGACAAGGAAAGTATTCGAATCGGGTTTCCGGCGGCACGCCGTTGACGCTGCATGCTTGAGCTAAAAAACGACCCCTTTTTCGAAATAAGGAGTTTTTGACCTAATTTACCCCATCATCTTCATAACAACAAACAATTCATGCACAGAGCACCATTTTTTCCGAAATCTCACATGACCATATTAGGGCATCGCGACAAACTCGCTCGTTGATTGGCCAATTCCTCTCTTCTTTGTTTCAATTCTCGAAAATATCTGATGATGTCATATAAGGACCTTTATCATAATTTATTTGTTAACCCCTTACCGCATACTGTCCCAAATTTGTCACACATCAAAAATATTTTTTTTTCTGAGTCCCTGAGTAGCTTAAGGATCTTATTTCAAATTGTTCCATATCCGGCACGTTCGCTGCTCTGACGTAAAACGCGTTGGACACCTTTTACCAACTTCTCTAGTCACATCTTTTTTTATGTCATCCCAATTATTAAACTCTCCCGTACGAAACCTATTTGGCTCAGTGGTAAAGCCGCTGGTTTTGTAGTATTGAAACTGAAGATACGAAGGTTCATATCCTGGTATAGACCTGACTTTTTTTTTTTTAATTATATTAAAATTTCCTCTAGCCGCCAACAACTGAAAACCGCCGTTGACTGACATCTATCGTGATAATACCTAACTTCACGCGTATTCATAGGTTTGGCATCACTGTATCAATATGACGTCATCGAACTGGCAACACCGTCTCAGCTGTCAACCGTCATTGACTGGCATCTATCATTATAACATATAAATAAAATAAACAAATTAAATAAAATACACAAATTAAATAATTCACACATGCGTTTCCGGGAACACTGTCTCAACTGTCAACAACGTCAACCCTACCTCGCACATGCGCTGTCTGGATGACCTTGAAATGGTTACAAAAATGCAGAATGAGGCTCCATAAGAAATAACATGGGAAAAATATCTCGTACTGTCATAGCTATATCTACTCCTGGGGTATGAGGCATCGAACTTGTTAAATATTTAAATGCTCACTCTGAGCGTAGATGCTTCGCTCTATATTTCACGAATTTTAAAGCAAGTAATTTTTTATGAAAAAGCTACATTTACTCTTAAGAAATTTCCACCTATAAACCTGACATATAATAAAGTCAACTAGGATTTTCTTAAAAGGTGGCGTCATTGCCTTTAAGATCTTTACGAAGTTCAATAGTGCAATAATTTTTTTAATATAATAGATAGTAAAGTTATAAATTGAGCAGCACCATACTAACTAAATAGAATAAATAACAACTATGTATTTTTGAAAACGGATGGAAAAAGACGATGTATTACACATATTCAGATCCCAAAGTTGACGAGCTAAAACTATACGGTAGGTACACCTCTAACAGCGCTGCGGGATAAATTTTAACTTGCTAGCTAGTTCAGTTTGTTCTATACGCACATGCGTAAAAGTCTCTTTTACATTAAATACGAAAAAACCACCAACACGTATGTACAAAATTTTTATTTAAACTCGGAAAAACCGTTAACGAAATATGTCAAATGATTTGAAAACCTGTGGGGGACGAGCCCCAAGCTGAACGCAAATTATCGAGTGATTTTACCGATTTAAGGCCGGCCGAACTTCG
>JAHKBH010000435.1:0-19814 GCA_019049505.1 Pachyrhynchus sulphureomaculatus
TGCACTCGACGCGCGTTTCGCGAACCATGTTAGCTTCATCAGGAGCGATGATCATCGCTCCTGATGAAGCTAACATGGTTAGCGAAACGCGCGTCGAGTGCAAAAATAAAGTGTTTGGTGTAGTGGTGATATATACTGAGTAGTTTTATTAAGTGTGTTTATATACCTATTTCTAATAGTTTTTTTCGATGTATTTTTTAAATTTTTCAATTTTTACTCCTGTAAGCAGTGACGATCGTGGTGAATCAAGTCCACGCGAGCGGAGCCGCGGGGCCCCGCTACTTTGTTTATAATTAAACAAATATTTTTGGTTGTAAATATTTTTTTACACTTTTATTACTACACTCTAGATTGGGCTAGATTGATTTACTGGCTATTAGGTAGCTAAGATGCTATAACTATTAGACATTATAGACTAAGAAAAAAACTGAAAATACATATTGGATCTTAAGAAATATACGTGTCAGGGGACCTCATTAACTTAGCTTAAGTAAGGATTTTATTTAATTTCAAAAAAGTAATCACATACGGAACACTAAGTTGCGCAAATCCGACTTGGCGGTGTTTTTCTGACTTCAGTCAGTTCAGTTGTGGGCGCCAAGACTGTGTTTTACACTTACGCTATAAAATCATGGTTTGCCAAGACAAAACAAAAATGTAGGCATTGTCAAATTTTGGACATGTCTATTAAGCAAGTAAAAATAGTTTAATTTGTTGTAGTAAGTGACGTATAAAGGTAATAGTTATGGATTTTCCTAAAAATGAATTAATTGATATGGTTTATATACAGGGCGCGGCGGAAAAAATGATCTTTTGGCAGTAAGGCTTTACGGAGCGAAAGTACCCTAATAAACGTATACCATCCAGAAAATCTTTTCAGTGCTTAATGGAACGGTTGATGTAGTGGTAGCGTTGAGTATACAAAACGGAAAGTAGTAAACCAGAATGCTACCAATGAGGAAAAAGAAATGGAAATTTTACTTTATGTTGAAGATAATCCCCAGGTCAGCAGCCGTCAACTAGGCATCTTAATCTACGGCTAATCGCACCACGAGAAAATACAAGTATCATTCCTTTCATATGGAACTACATCAAGAACTTCAAGATCGTGATGGTGAACTACGAGTAACCTTTTGTATCACCATGAATGGAGCAATAGAGGCCGATCCAAATTTTTTACCCAAAAAAATAATGTTTTGCTGATGAAGCTACTTTTCGCAGTAATGGGGCAGTTAACAGCCACAACATGCATTGTTATTCAACAGTTAATCCATTTTGGGTTTTTTTCCCGGGAAGTTCAAAACCAAAACCATTGGTCGCTTAGTGTATGGTGTGGAAAAATTAAATTTTCGAATTATTGGTCCATATTTTGTCTGCAAACCGTTTAACGGGCCTAGAAATCTAAATTTTTTTGCAAGACGAATTACCCCAGCTTCTTGAAGAGGTTGATAACTTTGAAAAGGAACAACGGGAAGTTCGGGAATTTTTAAACGATCGTTACCCACAAAAATGGATCGGTAGGGATGGATTCATTCAGTGGCTCGCTCGATCATGTGACCTAACACCTTTAGACTTCTTTTCGTGGGGACTGCATTAAAGATCGTGTTTATGTAAATCTCTCTACAACACCAGCAGATATGGAAAATAGGATACGGGATGCGTGCAGGACAGTAACGCCCTTTATGCTAAGGAAAGTGAAGGAAAGTATAGTAAAACAACTAATCATGTGTATTCAAGTAGACGGGCAATATTTTTGAACATTTATTACGTCATAATAATTAATCATTAGATAAGTTAAACTATATTAAAATTATTATTAACTAGTTGTTTATGTTTTCACAATAGCGTAAGTGTATTAAAAACAAAGGTAAAAATTGAAAAATTCAAAATAAATCAAAAACTATTAGAAATAGGTATATGACATACTTAATAAAAGTTGGAGGGTTTTATAAAATCTATCAGAAAAAAATAATAATATACAGGGTGTACCATTTAAAAAATTTGAGATTTTTTCAATAGTCGAAATGTATAAATTTATTTTGAACACCCTGTAGCATCTAACTCAAATTTCTTTACATATATCTTTTTTTCATCTCTATAGATCGCTCGTACCAATTATAAATATTCCACCTTCAGAAAAAATGGCGCTACTGGCAATTTTTTTATAAAACTGAAAATTAGTATTTTTTTTTAAAAAATTGAAATATTAGAAAAACTACTAGGTTTAACAATAAAACTACTTAATTACTTTGTTAACTGTCACTAAATATATTTGTAAAGATTTTACAATTGCGTTATCGCGATTTCGTAGTACAACTACATTGTCAAACGCTTAACTAAGACTAAAACAGATTTTTGGTATTTTATGTTTATATGATGAACAGATGTGGGTATATTATATGTTAAAAAGTTGAAACAAAAGAGAATTTGCTACGTCTAATTGACTATTCAGTAAATTTATATTATGGTCCTTTGAATGTCTGTAAATTTCTATAGATTCTAAGAAGTTGAGTTTTGACCCTTTAGGTGCCATATGGAGTATTTGTAAACAATCGATATTGGGAAAAGAGCCTTCAATATCCCCTCTAAAAAAATAACTGGACACAATCAAAATATAGCACTCAATAACGGCTTCCAACCTAAAATAATTAATACCTTAATAAGCCGTAAAACGAAAACAAATCACTTTCAGCTTAATCTACCCCGTAAAAGAATACCGAGAAAAGAAAACATTCATACCTCTGATATATTTTGGTCCCATCTCGGATAAAATATCCCAAGTTCTCACGACCGAGAAAACAAGAATAGCTTTTAAAAAAAAAAAAAAAAAACCCCGCTCAAAAAGTATCCAATATATTTTTTAATGCCAAAGATAAAACTAATAAATACAATAAATCAGGAGTTTATAAACTTAATTGTCAAGAGTGCAATAGCTGTTACGTAGGCCAAACGGGACGGAATTTCAAGACAAGATTCGCAGAACACAATGCCTCTTATAGGCTAAAAAATGAAAAATCACACTTTGCTAAACGTTTCTTAGAAACAGGCCATACTTTTCCCAATATCGATTGTTTACAAATACTCCATGTGGCACCTAAAGGGTCAAAACTCAACTTCTTAGAATCTATAGAAATTTACAGACATTCAAAGGACCATAATATAAATTTACTGAATAGTCAATTAGACGTAGCAAATTCTCTTTTGTTCCAACTTTTTTAACATATAATATACCCACATCTGTTCATCATATAAACATAAAATACCAAAAAATCTATCTTAGTCAAGCGTCTGACAATGTAGTTGTACTACGAAATCGCGATAACGCAATTGTAAAATCTTTACAAATATATTTAGTGACAGTTAACAAAGTAATTAAGTAGTTTTTATTATTAAAATGTACTGTCATAAAGTAACTGACCAATCAATTAATAAAAAAGTCATAAAATTTTACGCAGAATGTAAAAATAAATTAGAAAATAGGATGTTCCATTTAAAAAAAACATATGTTATATCTGCCACACTTTTTTGAAGTACCCTGTATACTCAAAAATAATTTTCAACTGTGCACCTTAACATTCCCTAAAACAATTGTATTTATAAACATTTTTTCGTCATTCCTGAAACAAATGAGATAATGAACTTTACTCTATCGTTGACTCACCCTGTACATTTAAATCGGTCCAGTGTCACATTAGACCGAGTATATTTCATTTTGCCTTTTTAACCATCGGTATTTTTAAAGCACAATAAAGTATAATTGCATTTGTGATGCAAGTTCTTTCCAGATTACAGTAATTCATGAAAAACATTTTACGAAATACGTATTTTCATAATATGGCCAAGATATGTATAAGCCTTCGAAATTTTCCACTGCCAATTTTTTAAAAAGACCTTTCATTTAAAAATTATTTGAAAACTAATTATTTTTTACCGATGCCATTACTTTTTTTATTGCTAATTTGTATGCTAAGCAATAGCATACAGTACAAGGTAGAAGTTGCGTTTTTACTTTCCTTGGAAGGAAAGTATTGTATTCTTGAAAAATCACACGTCGAGATTTTGTCTTTTTCACGTTTTAAGGTTGCTAGATCACGAAAATCATAGTCACGATAACTCTCGAAAGAAAAGATATCAATTTCAAATTTGGTACATAGATAGCATCTAACAAGAAGATGAAGAACAATATCGCTTCAAGCCAGTGGAGTAAAAAGGGCGGGGATCGATACATTTTAATAGGTTTTATGGACGTTTTTCCTGTTTTTTTTTGTTTAAATAATAAACAAGTTTTACGCATAAATATTTATAGTAAAACATATAAGGGACGAAAGAGAAGGGGAGGAGATTAGAGGGGGTTGCTTCCTATATATCATGTTACATGTTATTTTTTCATCGATCTCAAGTTTAACCAAGGAAGAGGACAGAGATAGTTTAATTTTGTATAATTTCAATAACATTTTGAAATACTTGCAGTTTTTCTAGTTGATATGCTGAACAGATTTTAAGCATACAAGGTCCGGGACAAAAAATTTATCGCAGATCAAAGTACAAATTACTAAAATTCTTCAAAATAACAGCCTTGTGCATCGACACGCCGTTGCCAGTCGCAGTACACTTCCTAGTAGGCGTCGAAGGGAACCTCGTTCAGGCACCTTGTCACGGCCTCTTTGACGTTATCCAACGTTCCAAAATGGTTGCCTTTCAAGCTCCTTTTTTATTTGGAAATAAAAAAAGTCCAGCGGTGCTAGATCGGGGCTGTAAGGCAGCTGAGGCAGCGTTGCCACCTTGTGCTTGATAAGGAGTTGGTCACGAGGAAGGCGGTGTAATACAGCCTCCAGTGACATGGTCTCCGAACCCGATTTTCCGTTAAGTTCATTATAGAAAAAGTTTCAGAAATACAGTCCAATTGCCAACTTACCTCTGGGGTAAATTATTGTTTTTATATCACTTGCTAAAGGAAAAGAATTACCCCCTGTAAGTTTTGCTTTTCTCTACGTTTTAGAGTCCTTAGATCGCGAAAACGTGCATATTCCTATTTCCATCACTCTTGTCCAGCGGTTTGTCGGTGTATCGACATCATAATACTCAACCGAAATGATATAATATTTGAAATAATTATGAAACCCATAGTTTTTTGAGCGATATCGTTTCAAAAAAAGAGGGTAAAAGGGGTGGGTGTTACTATGTTGTATGATTTTATTCACTCTCTCTACTTATGAAAGTCAAATTTACTTCTTATCTTAGGCCTGTTTGCGAGGAAAGTACAGAGTAAATCTCTTTGCCAATTTTTTTGAAATATATTTTTTAAAAAGTATATACACTCCTGGACAAAATTAACGCAACAATATATTAAATCATACAAATCTCTATAATGAATTAATTTTAATAATTTTTTATGAACATTGGTTACACTAAAAGTTAGAAAAAACTTATTCGGATACTTTAAAAGTGAATTAGCTACCAAATTTCTCTATTAAGATTCAAATTAAAATTATTCTTAAGACCTAATAACAAAATCGTTGAAAATATGTAATAATGAAAAAAATAAACTGGGACACTAGTAGCAAAATTAATGGTGTAACTGGGACACTAGTAGCGTGTGTTGCCTCCTCTACTTCGGATGACAGCGTTTATGCGCCTAGGCATGCTTCTAATTAAATTTTGGATAAAATCTTGAGGAATTTGCTCCCATTCTGTGATAACTGCATTTTCAAGTTCGGATTCAGATCCGGGCTTTTTGGTGGCCATTGCATAATCGGTATGTTAACTTGATTAAGATAATCGAGTACCTCCCTAGCCACGTGAGGTCGAGCGTTGTCTAGCATAAACAGGAAATTGGGCCCCACAAAATGACCTAAAGGCATCACATGTTCTATTACAATATTCTCAAGATAGTAGTCGGCATTCATGGATCTCGTACGGACAGGAACTAACTCTGTGCGAACATCAAAGCAGATGCCACCCCAGAACATAACAGAGCCACCGCCGAATGGAATCCTTGCAGAGATATTGCAAGAAGCAAACCTCTCTCCTGGTCTTCGCCATACTCGCTCACGACCATCTAGATGTTTTAGACTAACCCTAGTTTCATCTGTGAAGAGAACTTGGTTCCAATCATCCACAGACCAGTTTTTCGTGATTTCGAGTAAAACGTAACCTGGCAACTCTGTTCTCTCTAGTACGCCAGGGCGCAGTGGCTGGTCTCCTACTGTTTTAATCCAGCTTCATTTAACCGTCTTCTAACTGTTTTAGAAGAAATTGTGACATTGCGAACAGCTTCGCGTTCGTTTCTTATTATAGAACTAGTGACAGTCCTGTTTCTTAAAGCATATTGTCTTATAAAACGTTTATCTACAGTCCCTGGCCAAATTACGCACTGCAAGATTTCATGTAAAATAGTAATTACCGAGTGATATTGTACCGTTTTATTATTTTAAATTGATTTGTTTTTTTATTTTTATATTATCCAATCAATTACCTATTTATTTGACATAAATAAAACAGCATTAATTTAGAAAAGCATAAGTTTATTAAGTTTTAAAGAAAAGTGAAATTAATGTTAGTAAAAGTCAATATTTAGTTGAGCCACCTTTAGCCGCTATCAAAGCGTTAATTCTGCGCGGTATGCTATCAATGCAAGATTGTACTGTCTCCTGCATTTGAGGATGATGATTCCACACATGAATAATCTTTTCTAGGAGCTGGGTTTTGTTGGTAATGACATCTTTAGCCACTTCTCTTTTAATCAGCTCCCACACATTTTCAGTGGGGTTCATATTAGGGCCAATCCAACAGAGGGATATTTTTTCTGCCAAAAAAGCTTTAACAGACCGAGCAGTGTGGCAGGGAGCTCCATCTTGCATGAAAGTGAATGGTTCCCCATTTGGAAACCATTCTCTGAGCTGCGGAATCAACCGATTTTGTAATACTTCTTTGTACTGATCTTGCCTCATTATTCCTTTGACGACGTACAGACGTCCAGTGCCCTTGCCGCTGATGACTGACCAAATCATCACTTTGGTGGGATGTTTAACCGTCGGGACGACACAATCAGGATGAAATTTTTCTCCATGACGACGACGCACATACTGAGCTTTATTCTGCAAAATTTTCGAATGTGCTTTCGTCACTGAAGCAGACCTGTCAAAAATAGGAAAAATATATAAACTTCCATGTTTATTTGCTTTATTTAACTGAAAATGATAATAATGTATCAATTATTGATTAAATTGCTGTATCTTACCGATCTCCAGAAGTCCACATCTTTGTCTTGCCATTGTTTGGCCCACTTCAGGCGCTTTGCTTTCATTGCAGCTGTTAACTTGGGCTTCCTGGCGGGGCGACAGGCCTTAAAATCTAATTCTTTCAATTTTCTTCGAACAGTGCGCTCAGAAGCATTTACGCTAGCATCCTGGAGTTGTGATTTTATTACCTTTGTGGTAGCAAATCTGTTTTCTACACAAATTTTCTTCAACATCTCTCTGACCGTGGAGTGAAAATTGGTTTTCTACCGCATCTTTTCTTTCTTTTCGGGCTTAATTCCTTTCCTGACTCAATTTTCTTTTTTATGCGTCGTACACTAGCTTCAGAAACCTCCAATCTTCGTGATATTTCTCGGTTTGTAAATGTTTTCGCAATCACAAGGGCCTTCACTTCAGCTTTTTTACGTGGTGAAAGATCGCTTTTTCTACCCATAATGAAAATAGTCCAATTGCTTTTTTAAAACACTGCATACAAAGTAAACTAATAACTGAGTAGTATAAAACTGTTAAACAAACAATCACAGTCCATAAAGCCACAGAAACACGTCCGTACCTGACTCGATTCCGATGGCGACTGATACAGGTTTGTACTTATTTACGTTCATGTATCACTTTGTCAACACAGTGTTGCCATATGTTAAAAATAAATACAAATATGTAGCTACAACAATTCTTTTAAATAAAAATCAATAATATTGTAGTTTAAATATACCATTATTGCATAAAAACTCTTAAGAAACATAAAATTACTAAAAAAAATACAGTGCGTCTAATAATTTGGCCTTCTAGAATAAGTTCTTACTTCATCCAAGCGTCTTACCATACGACTTATTGTGGAACGATGTTTGCCTAACAAATTGGCAACATAACTCTATATATATCAATATCCCTCGTCCAATAAAACTGAGGCTCGCACTACCCCGTGTTCAGTTAAATTCCTTGTTCGATTCATTTTTCTAATTCTTCGGGGTCAAAAATAAAACAGTCTACCACAAAAACGTATTACTTTGAAAAAGGGAACAATTTATAAGCTTACTTTTAAAGAAAATCTATCGCATTATTACAGAAAATTGTTTATCTTCTAAAAAATTCTTTAAAACTGTAAATCTAAACGAATTGTTTTGATTTCTGTCATGAACAACGAAACAAAATATGCATAGCCTACCATTCAAATACTCGATAAACTTTAAAACTGACATAAGAAAAAGATAAATTAATTTTCAGATTGTTGCGTTAATTTTGTCCAGGAGTTTATTTCTGCTGTTGCTGAACAATCAAGCTAAAAATTAAAAAAATAATAACATCAGGTACTTGTAAAGAAGTTTCTTTACATCATTTATAGAAATAGTTTTTTCTTAATAATCGTCTTAACGTTAAAAATTTGATACGTTTTTGCCTCCTGTGTGTATTTTTTTTGCTGACTCTCTTGTTAAGTTTTTTCATATTTGCTGAATTGGATAAACCTATACAGGGTTTGTCCAAAAAGTAATGCTTGCCACGCTAGGAGAGAGGCTTGGATCTATGGGATTGGGTGGTTGTTGGAGGATGTCAGACACGCAGTCCTACCGAGCCCCGTCGCCCCCGAATCGTTCGATTACCAGTAAAGCGGATATCTGTCTCCGACTCGTGTTACAGTCAAAAATACAGCTGGCATCGAACAATGGTACGCGATAAAATTTTGTGAAGAACTTGCGACATCCGCTAAGGAAACGTTGCAAATGTTACAACTAGTCAACGTAGCAAAATTGTATTTATTGGCACTGAAACGCTTAAGAAAGCAAGCCATTCGTGTCAGGTCCTAAATCGCCAGCGAATTCTTCAACATGACAAAGCGCCGAGTTACGTCGTTGTTGCTGAGGGAGTTCCTGACAAAAAAATGTCCCAACGATGTCAAAACCTCCCTACAGCCCTGGCTACCCGCAACCTGAATTTTTCTTTTCCCATGTCTGCTTAAAAGAACACCTTTTCGGGACCATCGAGACGTGCCAACGATCTTGACGAAATTTAAACAGCCTATCAGTTAAAGACTTCTAATCTTGCTTTGAGGAGTGGCAACTGTGTGGGTTCAAATTATTTCTGGAGTTTATTTACCGGGTGTACAAGTATGAAATGCGGATTTTTTTTCTAAAAAAACATGTAAAATTCGGAAGAATGTTAAAAAGTGCTTTATTCAAAGTATGCTCCATCGCTTGTTATACATTTTTTCCATCTTTCGGGCAATTTGTGAATACCATGCCAGTAAAAATCTTCCCCTTTTGCTGCGAACCATTCATCGAGCCATTTTTTCACATCTTCGTACGAACCAAAACGCTGCTCAGCAAGTGCGTGACCCATCGATGCAAACAAGTGGTAATCGGAACGAGCCAAGTCTGGTGAGTAAGCCGCATGGGGTAGAACTTCCCAGCTGAGTGCTTCCAACGTGTTGCGAACTGGTTTTGCCGTATATGATGGAGCATTGTCATGAAGAAAAATGACTTTGTGTTGCCTCTTTCGGTATTCTGGCCTTTTTTCAAGCAGCGAACGGTTCAAATCGGTCAATTGTTGTTGGTAACGTTTAGTATTAACCGTTTCCCCAGGTTTTAACAACTCATAATAGACCACGCCCCTCTGGTCCCACCAAACACAGAGCATCGTCTTTCTACCAAAGCGATTCGGTCTTGCGGTCGATATAGATGGTACCCTGAGTCTACCCATGATTTTCTTGCGCTTGGGATTTCAAAATAAATCCACTTTCCATCCCCTGTAACTATACGATGCAAAAACGACGTATTTTTGTACCGAGCGAGCAAAATGTTATACGTGTTTTTGCGCTTTTCCATTTGCCTATCGTTCAACTCATGTGGTACCCATCTACCGGTCTTCTGAATCTTTCCCATATCTCGTAGCCGATTGGAAACAGCTTGTCGACTAACGCCCAATTGTTCGGCGAGTTGTTTTTGTGTTTGCGAATCATCTTCGTCCAATAATGCTTGCAATTCCACATATTCGTATTTTTTTGGCGATTTTCCACGTTCTTTGTCTGTAACATCGAAGTCACCACTTTTGAAACGCCGAAACCATCGTTCACAACGTATCTTGCGATAAAGCATGCTCACCATAAGCTTCTCGAAGTAATCAATATGATTCAACAGCAGTTTTCTTCAAATGAAAACACAAAAATTAATGCTGTCCGCGAATGCTCTTTGTTCGGTATAAATTTCGACATATTGAACACAACACTATGCACACACTTTTCCAATTTATCACTCGTGCGCGTCTGACACTTGTTGATGCCACAACAAAATGGCGCAGTGTCAAATCTTTATAGCACAAACTGCATTGGTGCATCATCTGTTGTCTGAAATCCGCATTTCATACTTGTACACCTGGTAAGTTCAGCCGTCTTTGATGACAGTTTTGTAAAAACAAAATAACCTACGTTTTATCGTATCTGAAAATGACTTTTGCTCAATTTTTTTTGAAAAAAAGTGACTTTTCTATTCTGCAATTTTGATTGTTACAATAAATGCTTACGAGGGTAAGTATGGTAGTGTTAAGTATATAAATAATAAGTTTTCTCAATAATTTTCTAAATTATTAATCTAATCTAAGGAGCTTTAATATTTTTAGTGATAGGAAGGTCGCAGGTTAACGTTATATTTTAAAAGACCATGTTGCATATATAATATATATATATAATATATATATATATATATATATATATATATATATATATATATATAATAAATAAATATATAAAAAAAACAGAGAGCAAAAGTTGCCGTATCTAACAAAATTTTTTTTCAAGATAAAATTAAGTGGGGAAGTCGGCAAAGGGCATAACAGATGTTCACACATTATTCATTTAGCCTACATTTCGGTCCTTGTTTGGGACCTTCATCGGAGCACAAAATGAGAAGTGCAACATTAAGTTAACGTGAATGGCGGTAAATAACTCATAAAGGTGACAAATAGATAAATCAAACACTATACACTAATACATTATGTTAAAAAGATGGCATCGAAAACCTTGGATGCTGAAAACAATTCAGATTGCTTTACTATAAGTCATAACATGTTATTTACGGCCATTCACATTAACTTAATGTCGCGCTTCTCATTTTGTGCCCTGATGAAGGTCCCAAACAAGGACCGAAATATAGGCTAAGTGAACATTGTGTCAACATCTGTTATACCCTTTGCCGAGTTCTCCAATTAATTTATATATATATATATATATATATATATATATATATATATATATATATATATATATATATATATATAAAGGGTGATTCATTTAGAGGTACTTTTTTTTAAAATAAAAAAAAATGAATAAAAACAATTTTATTTTATAATCTTTATTATCATATAAAAGAACCATTCTTTACAATTATTTCTTAAAGATAATTTCTTTCAAATGTTGTCCGCGACTACGGTTAACAACGTCCATTCTGAAGTTCCAATTTTCAATGACGCGTGTGAGTATTTCGAGTGGTATTTGGCCAATGACTCGAGTAATATTAGCCTCCAATGCCTCAATTGTAGCTGGCTTATCCATGTAGACTTTGGACTTTACATAGCCCCAAAGGAAAAAGTCAAGAGGTGTGATGTCACATGCTCTAGCCGGCCAATTCACTGGTCCAAAGCGTGAAATGATCTGTTCGCCGAATTGCTCTCGCAGTAAAGCCATGGTTTCACGGGCTGTATGGCAAGTGCCGCCATCTTGTTGGAACCAAATTTCGTCGAGACCACGAGCTTCAATTTGTGGCATCAAATAGTCTGTTATCATGGCGCGATAACGGTCACCATTCACAGTAACATTCCGGCCGGCCTCTGTTTTGAAGAAATATGGACCGATTAATCCACCGGCCCATAAACCACACCAAACAGTTGTTTTTTCTGGATTTAATGGCAGCTGTTGAACCTCTTCAGGTTGTTCATCACCCCAAATACGGGCATTTTGTTTATTCACGAACCCATTAAGCCAAAAATGGGCCTCATCGTGAACAAAATTTTTCTCGAAAACAGTGGATCTTCTGCAAGCTTGTCAAGAGCCCAACGACTAAAAGGGAAACGATTCGGAAGGTCGGTCGGCTTCAGTTGTTGCACTAGTTGAATTTTGTATGCTTTTAAAGAAAGATCCTTACGTAAAATACGCCAAGTTGTTGGATATGACAGGCCAAGCTGTTGAGAACGGTGACGAATCGACACTTCACGGTCTTCGCGTACACTCTCCGCTACCGCCCCTATATTTTCTTCACTACGTGCTGGATGTGGTCTATTCGTCGAGCATTATCCAATAATGAAAATTGGGTCTCAAACTTATTGATGGTAGAGCGAATTGTGCGTTCGGTAGGCCGATTATGTGGACCATAAGTTGCTCTAAGCGCCCGATACACATTCCTCGTAGAACGCCCATTTTCGTAATAAAGTTGAACAATTTGTAGACGCTGTGCCGGCTAAGTTTTTCCATTATGAATTGTCAAACACTACTGAACAGGAATGCCACTTCAGTTGACACGACGCATGCGCAATCTGCAATTAAATCCCCATCACAAAAAGTACCTCTAAATGAATCACCCTTTATATATATATATATATATATATATATATATATATATATATATATATATATATATATATATACATATATATATATATATATATATATATATATATATATATATATATATATATATATATATATATGTATATATATATATATATATATATATATATATATATATATATATATATATATATATATGTATATATATATATATGTATATATATATATATATGTATATATATATATATATATATGTATATATATATATATATGTATATATATATATATATATATATATATATATATATATATATATATATATATATATATATGCATATGCATGCATGTATGTAGGTATATATGTATGTATAAAATTAATTAATCACTTATTTTAGGTTTGGGTTTCCGATAATACCATGGAGCAAATGCCAGTAAGTATATATAATGTTTTTTTTTTTAAAAAAAAAAAGATGGGAGTCCATCTAGTGTACTTTAACTTATTAAAGTGTCATATATTCGAATTTTTAGTTTTTGCCTGCGGTGTATATAACGTTTTTTAAAACCTTTTTATTAAGGGTAACACCACTGCAATGCCCTAAAAAAAGCGCTTTTTCGACTATTTTATTTTGATGGAAGGAAATGAAACAAACTAATGATATGTGGGAAAATTAATAAGTATGTATTGAAAAATATCACGAAATTTTTTGAACGAAAAATATTACAAATTGGTGGCATGGCAGCCATTCTCCCGAGGGATCTTAAATTTCAGGCGCTCTGCGGCACGCAGTGTAGGGCACGTAAATTTGCACCTGGAGAAATAAAAAAAAATACATATAATCTACAAAGGTATAGCTAGTATAATACATAGGGGATTTTAGAAATATTGATTTTTGAGTGATTGGCGAGTATTTGAATAATGTCGTTCATTTTTCGACCAGAAAAATGACAGTTATTTGGCAATATAAAATTTTTGACGCAACTTATCGAAAATCCGCTACGTATTGTACTTCGAAATATTGTTTTGAATGTACACTGAAAAATTCGAATAAAAATATTGAAAATTGTTCGAGTTATGCTGCGTGCCGCGGTGAAAAAACGTGTTTCGAGAAAAACGTAATATCAGAGCCACATGTTGTGTAATCCCAGTAAAAACGGTCAAAAAATTTATAATTCTATAGCTTAATTGATTATTTAGGTCGAAATCATTATCACACATTTGTAATTTCTTGGAAGAAGCACTGACACCTTCCGCGTTACCCTCAATTTCGTACCTGTTCAGCGGTTGTCTTTTCGACGCTTTGCTCCGATGCCGCGTTGGATACGATCTTTTCGTTCCTTTTTGTCTCGTATAATTTTTTGTGTCGCTCATTTTAACTTCGTAACACTTCGAAATTATATAAAACCTATTCAAAGTAGCACTATACACAGAACAAGCGATGGTAATAATTTCAAGCGCCAGAATTGTCTTTTTCGTGCACTGACGCAATAATGACACGTACTAACGTGCTTCTGTATGAAAATGAGTCCAATACTACATAAAAACCATCTAGCGACATCTATTAATGTATTACAGAACTTAGAAATCAACAAGCAAATTATTAGCAATACCTTCTCGGCAGGTATCCATCCGGCGCAGGTCGTTTCGAAGCCGCCCGACGCGTTCGGTGAATAGCTGGAAATTTCGAGAAAAAAATTACTTTCATGTATAACAGTTTTTTCCTCGTTTTCTCCACGGTTCAAAGGATTTTTTTAAGCAAAAAAAAAATTTTTCATTTTTTGAAAATTTTACAGTGGTGTTACCCCTTAAATGGTACTAATCACGTTCAATGATTTACTTTGTAATCTGCTCAAGAAGTTCCGCACATACTAAAGCAGTTAACACTTAAAATCATTTATATTAATTATATATATAAACATTAAAATTCCGGGTTTCAATCCGTTCGTCTAACAATGAATTTGCACGACGTTTCGCCAAAATCTCATTTGGCGTTTTCAAGTGTTCCCGCTGCCGCCGCTACTCGATACTGTATTCTTGCTGCTACCGCCGCTCGAAGCTAACTGAGAAACGGACGTGTGGTCGCCATCTTTTGTAGGTCGGCGACTACGCAGGTTGTAGGGGGAAGGTCGGAAGTGTTCGTCCTAGCATCGGTGTTTGCCGGCTGGGTGGTAATTACGGGTTCCGGCGCTATGCTGATTGTTGCCTTCTCAATGTTTTGGTTATTCCTTGGTTTAGCTAGTAGCTAGTAAACCCTTCCATCATCTCGCTTATTTAGCTGTCCATCTTTTCGATTTCCAAGGCTTCTCTGGCTATGCGTATTTTATAATGTGAAATCGAGGCTTTTCTTTTCTTATACTATTTTTAGTGTTCCGTACGGAACACTTACAAGATGACTTCGGTGTCTGTCTGTCCGTCTGTCACACCCGATTTTTTTCTCCGAAACTATTTGTCAATAGAAAGTTGAAATTTGGTAATAATATAGGAATTGATGGCCTCATCCAAGCCATGTAGTTTTGAAAGTTAAATTTTGACTTAAGGGGTTAGTTTTGGGGAGTGAAATCGGAATTGAAAAAAAAAAAAATTTTACTAGGTCATCGAGTGTGGTGCCAAATGAAAGCTTATGGAAACACGAGTAAAAAATATATACGAGGTATATCCACAAAGTAAGTTCCGTTTCTATTTCTATCCGCGGCAGCGCTGCGATCGCAGTTCCGAGCATGCGTGGCAGTTACTCTGACTCAAGCAGAAGAAATGTACGCCATTTTCAGATCGCTGCTGCTGACGTGTTCTTGGTAGTGCTTCTTTATGATGTCAGCCTTAATTGAAAATGCCGCTGCTTGTGAAATCAGATCTGTGATTCGTTTTCTAACCAAGTGAAATTTATCGGCAAATCTGCGAGGTTTACGGACAAACTGCTATGAGTGATTCAATGGTTAGAAGATGGGTCAGACAGTTCAATGAAGGACGTGATCAAGTGCACGATGAAGAACGATGTGGACGCCCGTCTTTGGTTACTGATGAACTGGTTCACGTAATTGAAGAGAAGCTTAAGCAAAACCGTAAGTTTACAATTAGTGCTCTTGCTATGGAATTTCCGCAAATCTCACGATCACTAATTCATGAAATTGTTAATGAAAAACTGAAATTTCGAAAACTTTGCTCACGTTGGGTACCCAAAATTCTTACTGAACAACACAAAAAACAACGGATGGGCAGTGCACTTCAGTTTTTGACACGCTACAATGAAGACGGTGATGATTTTCTTTCTCGGATAGTCACGGGGGATGAAACTTGGATATCTTACGACACCCCAGAAACTAAACGGCAATCAATGGAATGGAGGCACACTTCGTCCCCAACGAAAATTAAGCCTAAGCAAATCTTGACACCTCGAAAACTCATGTGCGCCGTTTTTTGGGACAGAAAAGGCATTTTGCTGATTGATTTCTTACCACGAGGCCAAACAATCAATGCACATGTTTACTGCGAGACCATTAAGAAATTGCGCCGCGCAATACAGAACAAGCGCCGAGGATTACTGTGGAAAGGTGTTGTTTTTTTCCACGATAATGCCCGACCTCACACTGCGAACGTGACAAAAGAACTCCTACAGGAATTTGACTGGGACGTATTTGATCATCCTCCGTACAGCCCGGACCTCGCTCCTAGCGACTTTCATCTCTTCTTACACCTAAAATCTTTCCTTAGTGGTCGACACTTCAACGATGATGACGAGGTGAAAGAACATGTTACCACATGGTTAAAAACACAGGCGGCAACCTTCTATGAAGAAGGCATACAAAAACTTGTGCCACGCTATGACAAGTGCTTACAAAATTTCGGAAGCTATATAGAAAATTAGTTTAACAGTTGTAGATTTTTGTACAATAAATATTTTTTCTGTATCTGTACACGTTTTTTTTTATATAACCAAACGGAACTTACTTTGTGGATATACCTCGTATATATAATGTAATACTTGCGCGCACTTTTCTTTGTATTATTTTTAAAAAATCGCTGTCCACCCGCCTTATTTCAAAAAGTACTTATCAAAAAATTTGGAAAAAATTCTGGTATATTCTCCACGGGGTGTAGATTGAACGAAAATTATCACGAGTGCATTACGTGTAATAATTTATCTGGTACATAAAAAAAACAGAAATTTTAAGGTCATCAATTTTCAGTACAGATTGGAAATAAGCTTTGTTGAAAACTCATTTGGGGTGTGTTTTGTGAAGTCACTGATCATTTTATACTTCCGTTTCATTTTTTATTTTAAAAGCAATCGACGTACGGAACACTAATTACGCAAGTTCAACTTGCACTTGACCGGTTATTTTTTTTTATTAAACTGCGAAAATTAATCCTTTAATTAAGGTCTTCGAGCAGATAAATCGTTTAATACAGTTTTGGTGTATTTGTTGGGACTTCAACACGGGACCGATATGTTTATATGTGGATAGACGGTTAGGGGGCGGATCTTTACTTACTAGTTAAAGTGTGATCTCTGTGTTCGTAATGAACCACTAACGTTTCTTGGTCGTGAATTGGACGTCGTCTTAAGAAACTTTTCAGCGTATTTCATATAATGAGAAATATGGGTTTCGGTGAAACAATAAATAATACTCGGATATATCGTTCGTTAGATCATAATGAAATTGCAGACTAATTCCATGGTCAGCAGGCATATTATTATTATATATATATATATATATATATATATATATATATATATATATATATATATATATATATATATATATATATATATAAACTCCTGGACAAAATTAACGCAACAATCTGAAAATTAATTTATCTTTTTCTTATGTCAGTTTTAAAGTTTATCGAGTATTTGAATAGTAGGCTATGCATATTTTGTTTCGTTGTTCTTGACAGAAATCAAAACAATTCGTTTAGATTTACAGTTTTAAAGAATTTTTTAGAAGATAAACAATTTTCTGTAATAATGCGATAGATTTTCTTTAAAAGTAAGCTTATAAATTGTTCCCTTTTTCAAAGTAATACGTTTTTGTGGTAGACTGTTTTATTTTTGACCCCGAAGAATTAGAAAAATGAATCGAACAAGGAATTTAACTGAACACGAAGTAGTGCGAGCCTCAGTTTTATTGGACGAGGAATATGGTCAGAGTTATGTTGCCAATTTGTTAAGCAAACATCGTTCCACAATAAGTCGTACGGTAAGACGCTTGAATGAAGTAGGAACTTATTCTAGAAGGCTAGGGCAAGGGCGAAAACGATACACTAGCTACCTAGATGAACGTTTTATAAGACAATATGCTTTAAGAAACAGGACTCTCACTAGTTCTATAATAAGAGATGAACTCGAAGCTGTTCGCAATGTCACAATTTCTTCTAAAACAGTTAGAAGACGGTTAAATGAAGCTGGATTAAACTGTAGGAGACCAGCCACTGCGCCCTTGCTTACTAGAGAGAACAGAGTTGCCAGGTTACGTTTTTCTCGAAATCACGAAAACTTGTCTGTGGATGATTGGAAACAAGTTTTCTTCACAGATGAAACTAGGGTTAGTCTAAAACATCCAGATGATCGTGAGCTAGTATGGGTTCTGGGGTGGCATCTGCTTTGATGCTCGCACAGAGTTAGTTCCTGTCCGTACGAGATCCATGAATGCTGACTACTATCTTGAGAATATTGTAATAGAACATGTGATGCCTTTCGGTCATTTTGTGGGGCCCAATTTCCTGTTTATGCAAGACAACGGTCGACCTCACGTGGTTAGGGAGGTACTCGATTATCTTAATCAAGTTGATATACCGATTATGCAATGGCCACCAAAAAGCCCGGATCTGAATCCGATAGAATATGTATGGGATCACCTTAAGAAAAATGTGAAACGTCATATACCTGCACCTAGAAAGCTGAGGGAACTTGAAAATGCAGTTATCACAGAATGGGAGCAAATTCCTCAAGATTTTATCCAAAATTTAATTAGAAGCATGTCTAGGCGCATAAACGCTGTCATCCGAAGTAGAGGAGGTAACACACGCTAGTAGTGTCCCAGTTACACCATTAATTTTGCTACTAGTGTCCCAGTTTATTTTTTTCATTATTTCATAATTTCAATGATTTTGTTATTAGGTCTTAAGAATAATTTTAATTTGAATCTTATAGAGAAATTTGGTAGCTAATTCACTTTTAAAGTATCCGAATAAGTTTTTTCTAACTTTTAGTGTAACGAATGTTCATAAAAATTTATTAAAATTAATTCATTTTAGAGATTTGTTTGATTTAATATATTGTTGCGTTAATTTTGTCCAGGAGTGTATATATATAAAGGGTGATTCATTTAGAGGTACTTTTTTTAAAATAAAAAAAAAATGAATAAAAACAATTTTATTTTATAATCTTTATTATCATATAAAAGAACCATTCTTTACAATTATTTCTTAAAGATAATTTCTTTCAAATGTTGTCCGCGACTACGGTTAACAACGTCCATTCTGAAGTTCCAATTTTCAATGACGCGTGTGAGTATTTCGAGTGGTATTTGGCCAATGACTCGAGTAATATTGGCCTCCAATGCCTCAATTGTAGCTGGCTTATCCATGTAGACTTTGGACTTTACATAGCCCCAAAGGGAAAAGTGATGTCACATGATCTAGCCGGCCAATTCACTGGTCCAAAGCGTGAAATGATCTGTTCGCCGAATTGCTCTCGCAGTAAAGCCATGGTTTCACGGGCTGTATGGCAAGTGGCGCCATCTTGTTGGAACCAAATTTCGTCGAGACCACGGGCTTCAATTTCTGGCATCAAATAGTCTGTTATCATGGCGCGATAACGATCACCATTCACACCGGCCGGCCTCTGTTCTGAAGAAATATGGACCGATTATTCCACCGGCCCATAAACCACACCAAACAGTTGTTTTTTCTGGATTTAATGGCAGCTCTTGAACCTCTTCAGGTTGTTCATCACCCCAAATACGGGCATTTTGTTTATTCACGAACCCATTAAGCCAAAAATGGG
>JAHKBH010000042.1:0-25915 GCA_019049505.1 Pachyrhynchus sulphureomaculatus
TTTAGAATTTATTAATATATTTCTCCATGTACTCATACTTGTGTTTTATTCTCCTCTCATATTATATTTAACGTTCCCACAACGAGACCAGGCTAGGCTAGGCTCATCTCATTTTTAACAAATATTTTACTAAGATTTTTACAATCCAAACGAGGACAAACTCGTTTTAAATTTACTTGAAGGCTCATTTCATAATCACTATAATAACTTGAGAACAAACAACAACTTTTGCCTTTAACTTTCCCACAGCCAAATAAATTTCTTGCTCTTCAAGGGCTATTATTTGCCATGGAATTTTCCTATTAATACAACTTTTTGCTATTTCTTACATTCTCACATACATTCACTCACGTCTCTTATCAACTATTTTTGACCTCTCTTATCTACTTTGCTGAGCCCTAACAAGGTAGACTTGTTTACTCAATATTACTTACAAAAAGTACCATGAATCACACATTATTCATACTTTTTGTTTACATTTTGTCTTATCTTCGACATTTTTACCGACTTTTACGGCGCCAAACAACATATTAGGGGAACATTTACCAAATTTTAACTCGAACATACAACCTAATAAGGTCTTTTTGCTCACATTTACTACTGAAATATTACTTATTGATCCACTTTTTTACACAACGAGCCTCCACACAACTTCTCCTCTAACAGAAGTTTACAAAGTTTTTAATGAAGTTAAGATACCCTGTTTCCACATCTACTGGACTTGTGACGTCATTGACGATCACTTCTTGCAGACTATCTACCTCTAGAAAGACATTTGCAAACATCTAAACTTGACAAAAAGGCACTGTTCAACAGCCACTGGACAATTTTAACTCATTGACGACTACTTCTTGCACTTTTCTTAACTAATAAGCTTACACATATTCACATCTAACATTAAAACATCTCTTAGACAAATTTTATTTTACCAAAAAGGCACTGATTCAACATCCACTGGACAATTTACGTCATTGACGACTACTTCTTGCAGACTTCTTCTCATACACACTTACACCTATTCACATCTATTTACACCTATCTTACACCTATTTACCTCTAATTTTACACCTTTTAGACAACTTATATTGCCAAAGAGGCACTGATTCAACATCCACTGGACAATTTACGTCATTGACGACTACTTCTTGTACAAATTTTCAACTTTGCAGACTTTTCACATATTATTCACCAATCCTTTTTTATGTCATCCCAACAATTGCATTCTCTATTACGAATCCTATTTGGCTAAGTAGGATAAGTCCCCAGGTTTTGCAGTATTGAAACCAACTTATGTAGGTTCAAATCCTACTACAGACATGACTTTTTTTAACTTATTTAATTTAATTTAATACACAACATTTAACACACATTTATTCTAAGTCCCCAAGGTCAACAAAAGTGACAAAAAGGCACTGAGCTACATCCACTGGACGAGTGACGTCATTGAACACTTCTTCAGATATTACAGGTAAATTACAGGTAACACAGGTATACAGGTACAGGTAATTAGGTGACAACAGGTACAGGTAAACAGGTAAACAGGTATACACTTCTTCAAGAAATTCAGGAAATATGCCAAAAGGGCACTGTTTCAACAACCACTGGACTTGTGACGTCATTGACGATCACTTCTTGCACAGATTTCAGCACTTCTTCTAGATTTCAGGACATTTTTCAGGACTTCTTGTAAAAAGGTCAAGTAGAGGTCATGGACCACTGCTGAAGGAAAAAGTGGCCATCGAGGTGATCCAGAACCCCGCTTGTTATACTACTTAAAATAACTTATATATTTAAGATTAGCTAAATAAAAAATATGGCAATTAATTATAAAAACCACAAACAATTAAATGATGCTCAAAATTTTTCAGTAGTTATTTCTACCTTCTCTCTGAATACATTTTTTTTTTATATAGATAAAGTCCTCGCCCCTGATCCCCTCTAACAAATCTAATATAATAAAATTAAAAAATCAGGCGTATATTTATTGAATTGTGGATCTTGTACCAAAAACTATATTGGACAAACTGGTAGACCATTTGAAACCCGTATTAAAGAACACAAACACGGTTATTTAAAAAACAATAGCAACTCACATTATGAAACCCATGGACTTGATGGTTCATTTAATTTCATTGATGAATTAGAGAGAAATTAATAAAACTAAAATTAAAAATTCCAACCAGCTATTAAACGAACAAGTAGGCTTAAATCATTCTCCCTTACTCAATTTATATTAGTTTTTTAGAAATTCTATTATAGATTTACACTTAGTAAAATTAATACAGTTTTTTTCCCGCCTCGCCCAGTATATAAACCATATCAATTAATTCATTTTTAGGAAAATCCATAACTATTACCTTTATAGGTCACTTACTACAACAAATTAAACTATTTTTACTTGCTTAATAGACATGTCAAAATTTGACAATGCCCACATTTTGGTTTTGTCTTGGCAACTATGAGCTTACAGCGTAAATGATTGAAAACAAGGGTAAAAATTGAAAAATTCAAAATAAGTCGAAAACTATTAGACATAGGTATATGACATACTTAACAAAAGTTGGAGGGTTTTGTAAAATCTATCAGAAAAAAATAATAATATACAGGGTGTGCCATTTAAAAAATTTGAGATTGTTCAATTCATAATAGTCGAAATGTATAAATTTATTTTGAACACCCTGTAGCATCTAACTCAAATTTCTTTACATATATCTTTTTTCTCATCTCTATAGAACACTCGTGCCAATTATGAGTATTCCACTTTCATAAACACTGGGCGCTACTGGCAATTTTTTACGAAACTGAAAACTACTATTTTTTTAAAAAATTATTAATAAAAAAGTTATAAAATTTGAGCAGAATTTAAAAATATATTAGAAAATAGGATATTCTATTTAAAAAACATATGTTATATCGCCACACTTTTTTGAAGTACCTTGTATACTCCAAAATAATTTTTAAACTGTGCACCTTAATATTCCCTAAAACTATTATATTTAACATTTTTTCGTCATTCCCGAAACAAATGAGGTTATAGACTTTATTCTATCGTTGACTCACCCTGTAGATAATTTAATAAAATCATTAACCCAAACCAGGTATAAATTATAGTTTAAGGAACATATTACTTACATTACCATTTAAAAAAGTTTAGTTACTCTTATACACTTCTGAAGAAGAAACTGTGTGTTGAAACAATTGTTAGGTTGTTAAAATAAATAAATTGGAAATTGAAACTAGAGTGTTTCTATATTTTTTAAAATAACTGAATAGTGCAGTAATCAAGCTCCGTTATCGAAACAAATTCGAGTTAATTTTTCCAGCTTTCTATCTGAGAGAAATACATTTACAGTTCAAAGTTGTGTTTCTAAAAATTCTAGTCTTTGACACTGGCAGCGCGTGTGACTCTAAAAGTATTGCCACAATTATACATTTAGCTTTTCTAGGAGAACTAAGTAACATGTTAGTGTAGACAGAAGCACTTTACATTGAGGTTTACTGTTAAATCTGAAAATGAGTTAGTAAATTTTATTCTACTACCGTTGCTGCGCAAACCGGACTTTTTCAAAATACTAAATCTTTTGCTGCTGTCTAGAACCCTTTTGTAGCTACTGCTAAACGCAATGCCTTATAAACGCAAAATTTCTGGAAAGGCGCTTTTTCTAATCTTTTAAATAGAGAAATAATACAACTAACTTTTTTACCAACAGTTAAACTATTTATTACAAAAAATTAATAAAAAGAAAAGAAATTTTAAAAAATTAGGAACAAAAAAGAAACGGCCTAATACTTACATTACGAAGAATAAAACTAATGGCAAACTGATAGATATATCCGAAGTAAAATCTGACATAGCATCATCTGTACCTAATGCTATAACTAGTGATTCTACAGTTTGGTCCATTGATGAAAGTAGTGTCCACATTTTATCTTCTTTAATTACGTGTTCAACACATTTTTGCAGGTTTTCTAGAGTGACATTACATCTTGCTTTTGCAAATAGATTTTTAAGGTCTGTTAATTTGTTCTCACCAATAACACCAGAAAAATGGAACCAATATTTTACAAATATGCTAACAGAAGATAGACCAGAGTTCAAAAGTACCCAACAAGGAAACCCAAATATAGTTATACGAGGATCCCCAATAAGGATAACAACATCAGAAGTTAAAGAAGTATGTAAAACGCTAAAAAATGGTAGAGCTCCAGGACCAGGAAACATCCCAGGAGAGATAGTAACATACGGAACTAAAAAGCTATTTAGCGCTTTGAGGAACTTATACCAAAGATGCATTAACACATCAGAAGTACCTGAGGAATGGAAAATATCATACATATCAGCAATTCATAAGAAAGGAGATAAAAATAATTGCGATAACTATAGGGGAATAACGGTTATAGATCTATTAACAGAATATACGGAAAAATACTTAAAAATAGAATAGAAACGGAATACGCGGACGTAGAAGCTGAAGAACAGGCAGCTTTAGAGCAGGAAGATCCACAATAGACCATTTCTTCTCACTGACACAAATCCTAGAAAAGAAAACCGCATTTGTTCAGGAAGTCCATATCTTGTTTGTTGATTTAAAAAAGGCCTACGACAGCGTGCCCCTAATGAGATTGTGGGAAACACTACAGCAGAGTAATGTAAGCACCGAAATAATTAAAGCCGTAAAATCCTTATACCAAGACGCAAGAAGTAGTGTGAAAACCAAATATGGTATAACAACAGGGTTCCCGGTCACAAAGGGTCTCAAACAGGGCTGCTGTATATCCCCAACGCTATTTAAAATCTATTTGGAGAGTGCACTGAAGAACTGGAAAAGGAAATGTAGCAGTATGGGATTACCACTGGATGACGATACTACATTGTACACGCTATCATTCGCAGATGACCAGGTAGTAGTCGCTCAGGACATATGGAATACATGACACGAAAACTTATGGAGGAATATGAAAAATGGGGCCTAGAAGTCAATATTAAAAAGACCGAGTACATGTGCGTCGGAGGACAACAGCAGGACTTGAAACTGGCCACAGGACACACTATCAAACACTGTGCCAGTTATAAGTATTTGGGAACGAGAATATCTAGGGACGGAACACTGGAAGAAGCAATATTCGAGAGGAATAGTATACTATGGGACAAAAAACATAACCATTGAAAATAAGAAGAGAATTTACAACTCAATAGTGAAAAGTATAATAACTTATAGCTCCCAGGTGTGGCCATTGAAGGAAAGAACAGAAAAAATACTAAAGGGTACAGAAATGGATTTCTGGAGACGAGCAGCCAGAAAAGACCGCATACCAAATGACATGATAAGGCGAGCTTTAGAAATAAAGCACGATATAGTGGACGAAATCAGAACCCAACAGTTGGTATGGTACGGACACGTACAGAGAATGTCACAAGACCGCCTACCTAAAAAGATTTTAAATTGGAACCCTCATGGAAGAAGAAAGCGAGAAAGACCCACGCCAAAGCTGGAGAGCAGAATCAACAAGGAAGTACTAGAGAGAGATCTAGAGGAGGAGGGATGGAGAAACCGGGAGGAGTGGAAATTAGGCATCGGAAGACGGAAGACGTAAGACGTTATAAAACCGATCGATATATATATATATATATATATATATATATATATATATATATATATATATATATATATATATGAGAAGAAGAAGGACATTAAAAACAGTGAAACATGCGGTAAGTGTAATAATCTGGGGGTGTTTTTTCTTACTTTGGAATCGGCCAAATATACCTTATAGTAGAGAGTTTAATTTCCTCACAGAGAAACCATCTTTCACACTGTGAAGACTTCGTTCTGCTCCATGCCACAAAGCCAAATCTGTAAGTACTCATATTTACTGATTGAAAAATTGTTACCACGGCTGTGTTTTGCATCTTTATTTTCGGTATGCTTATTTTTGGATAGGTAAGGCAATTTTAAACGAAAAATGATATCTCAGCAGCCAGAAAATCCAGAAAAGACCGCATACCAAATGACACGATAAGGCGAGCTTTAGAAATAAAGCACGATATAGTGGACGAAATCAAATCCAACAATGGGTATGGTACGGACATGTACAGAGAATGTCACAAGACCGACTACCTAAAATGATTTTAAATGGAAAAAAAAAAGCGAGGAAGACCACGCCAAAGCTGGAGAGCAGGAATCAACAAGGAAGTAATAGAGAGAGATCTGGAGGAGGAGGGATGGAGAAACCGGGAGGAGTGGAAATTAGGCATCGGAAGACGGAAGACGTTATAAAACCGATTGATATATATATATATAATATATATATATATATATAAATATATATATATATATATATATATATATATGTATATATATATATATATATATATATATATATATCTATATATATATATATATATATATATATATATATATATATATATATATATATATATATATATATATATATATATATATATTAGAGTGACCGGATCTCATAGAGAGGGAAAAAAAATGTCGGAATCTTGTTCATCTGGACCCCACAAAATGATTCCCCTTTCTAGATATTGAGATAGCCGAAATTTGAGCTCGATTAAACGACGTTAACCCGTGCCGCTCGTCGCTCAAAGTTTGAAAAAATACAAATTTTTGGCCAAAAAGCTGACATATGGAGCGATAACTCCAGAACGGTAAATAATAGAAACACGCTTAATATCTCAAAAGAAAGCTAATGTTGTTCTTCAAAATTTATATTCTATACATAATTGTTGTTATTTTTAAGTCAAACTGAGTTACAACAGCCTTTAGCCCCAAAAACGTGACCTGGTACCACTAGGAGCATACTTCGTATATTTTGTTATTAAGTGATAAATTTTGCTTTTTTTTGGTATATTTTTGAGTTTATAGTAGAAATATAATAAAAAAACAAGTAATACTGATAAGTCTAATGACATTTTTTATTTTAAAATATAAAAATTAGGTATATAATACATACAAAATAGACACAGAAAAGATATAGACGTAGTACCTACATGAGTTGATAATTTTACATAGTTATCTAATCTATTCTAGAGCTTTTGTTAAAGTAGTTTTTTTGAAACGTCAGGATATAATGCTCGCATTTACTTACAACTTGCAGGACATATTGCTTTTGGTCTTCATCTTTTGTCAGAAGGTCGTTTAAAGTCGGTTACTAATTTAACACCACGCTCAGCCATATCATTAACTACTTTTAATGTTTTGACAATTTTCAATCCTTCTTGGAAGTCATTATTTTGAGGCCAGGTGTTTGGATGTTGTCTTAGGAAATCTGTTTTCATATTAAATTGGTCAAAGAATGTAAACGTTTCTTTGTTAAGTAAATTTACCAATCCTCCATCAACTACCTCTTTTAAGTTTTCTTTCCTAACTTTTGGATTTACAACCCTAGCGTGCTGTGATGGTTCATCTGTGCTACTGAGCAATTTATTAGCCATTAACAACTTTTCATCGTCTGTAATGGTGGGATCAAAAAAACGATAATCCCACCAACTTTGCATTCAAATACCACAAATGGTTCGAAAATTTGGTCAGGGCTATTTCTGCAATGTCGTTGTCACATTCTTTATAGTCTAACAGACTATGCAAAATACCTAAATCTTGCTTTGGTGCAAGATGAGCTTTTGGAGCATTGAACCAAGCTTTACAATAAATTTTAACTAGGAAAGCAGAAATGGCACGCACAGATCTTTCTTCTTCTTTAGACATCTTAAATTGACGACGAAAAATGAACATTTTTTAAGCAGTAAATAGCCTTTGCCATCACCTTAGCGTGATGAATGGCTCCTGGAGTTCTAAAACCCACAACATTGCCGTCTAGTGATCCAACAAATACGAGAACCAACTGCAATAGCTCCTTGTAGTCATCTCTGGGGTGGCTCTCAGTTAATTTGGTATCGAATTTAGCAGTAACATTTGCAATTACTTCTAGAGTTAGCTGCTTTTGTATTAGATTGTCACTGATACCTGTGTCGTATTTTTCCTTTGTCTATCTTGGGCCACGCAGTGAGGAATCTCTTGAAAATGTCTGGATGAGGTCCAGTGGTTGATCCCATTTTTGTGTCGAATACGCCTCTTAACAGAATTTCCAAGATATGGTGACGGCAAGCTAGGTATAACAATTATCTTCCTAACATTTGCTCCAATATGACGCATGCTCCTTTGAGTCTTCCCGTGTTGGATGCTGTAGTGTCGAAGCACATCGCCTTGACAGTGTTGAGAAGACCCCATTCATGTAGGCATTCATATACGGCTACGGCTTGCTCCTCTCCAGAGCTGTTTGCTGTTACAGGAACTCCCAGCAGCTGTTCCTTTTCGCCATATGAAATAGCTATAGCTATTCGCTCACATTGTTCATTTTTTAAAACACCCGGTAAAAGTTTACCGTCCCAATGGACAACCACGGGCTCTTTTTCAGGAATGTTTACTTTATCAAAATTTTTTTTATTATATTGTTCTCTGAACATTTGCCTTCTATCATGTAATAAAGTTTTCGAGACTTTGTACTCAAGGGTCAAGATTTAGTGCTTCTAGAGTAGCTATTAAATTCTCGTGGCATTTCTGTCGGATACCTTACATCGATCTAATAAAATGGTCAATTTCATGTTTAAAATCTCTTTAACGCCCCTTGCAAATGAAACTTTCATCCTCTTGCTCTCAGATGATCCTGGATCTTCTGCAGCGTCTTCAGGGATGTCCATTTCCTCCAAGCTCTCAAGTTCCTGGTAGATGCTGTCCTTTTCAGTGTCTTAAAATATCTTCGCTAGATAAATTTCGATCTAACCAGCTCAAAGGCACTTTAGAAACTAAACTGAATAAATAAAAGGTCGGTTTTAACGCTGAAGTAAATCACCATCCCTAAAATAGAAATTAGATTCACCCTCCTTTTTACCTGTCAAACGGGTCTTTCTTTGGTAAACTAGTCAGGTAATCCCCATATAATAAAAGATTAAATTTGAACAAAAGGCTCTTTATGTTTGAAAATTGAGTTCCAAAATACTTTTTAACAAAAAAATGTTAATTCCGAGACACATTATGTAAAAACCCGTAAAATTCTTAGAATACTCCCAAACTGGCTCCTACTGGTACCAGGTCACGTTTTTGGGGCTAAAGGCTGTTTGTAACTCGGTTTGACTTAAAATAACAACAATTATGTATAGAATATAAATTTTGCAGAACAACATTAGCTTTCTTTTGAGATATAAGCGTGTTTCTATTATTTACCGTTCTGGAGTTATGGCTCCATATGTCAGCTTTTTTGGCCAAAAATTTGGATTTTTTCAAACTTTGAGCGACGAGCGGCACGGGTTAACGTCGTTTAATCGAGCTCAAATTTCGGCTATCTCAATATCTGGAAAGGGGAATCGTTTTGTGGGGTCCAGACGAACAAAATTCCGACATCGATTTTTTGCGGTCACCCTATATATATATAATATATATATATATATATATATATATATATATATATATATATATATAATTTGTAGGTCACATTCATGTCAGCCACTTCGCTTTTTACTTGAGCCTAAATAAGCTCTATAGGATTAAGCTCACAGTGGTAAGGTGGCAAGCGAAGAAGAGCTATACCCGAGTTTTTGGCAATTTCGTCGATAACGTACTTATTGTACTTATCTTTGTTTATTAAAACTTCATGTTTGACTAATTGTATTATCACGCGTTTAACATTGTCATCATAGAATAATATATTTCGCTGAGTTAACCAAGACTGTATATCTCGTTTAAGCCATCCTGTCGTGGGAACACGTTCAATTTTTTTGGAATGGTAACTTGCATTATCCATGACGATTATTAAGCTTCGGGGAATCAAATCTATCATCTGCGTAAACCATTCTTCAAACACATCAGAATTTATATCCTCGTGGTAATCTCCAGTTTTTTCGATTCGAATGTAAGTAGACCGCCATTAACGAAACCGTGGATACTCTCTATATGTGTTATAATAAATCGGCGTCCTTAAAAAATTAGGTACAAAAAAGAAATGACCTAATACTTACATTCCGAAAAATTAAAATTAATGGCAAAATTACAGTATATATCGTAATTTGAAAGGAATGAAGTAATTGAAAAGAAAGATATTAAAAGTAGAAAGAAAATCATTTAATTTAGCAAAAACCTTTGAAAACACTTCAAAAGCACTAAGCAAAAATCGACAAAACTGAAACAGATCTAAAACGAGACTGCATTCTTAAGATTTTCCAATGGCTGAACTCTTCTTCAGTACCACCCATTTCTACCCTTCTTAGTAGTTAACCGTATACAGAATTACCCTTTAGCGAATCGAAATAAGAATGTCATTCTTAAAACAACCCCTCTTATGTATTTGTTTCCTCTTACTTCTTAAAGTTCCATAAGGTATTAAATTATAACTGTTTCTATGTTACCGAAATATTGGCCTTCTGTACTAAATTTACTTCCAAATTTATTTATTCGATGAAAACCCAATTAAAACCTTATACTACGAGAATCCAAAGAGTGTTTGAAGAAAAAATATAATCCTATTTTCTCGAGTCTTTTCTCAATTTTTTAGTGGGATATGAGGATAAAAACACCTTCGAATTTCTTTTTACATCTTTGACGCGAGTAACGGAACTATCCCAGCCATATATGGAAAATTTTCTACTCTTCCTCTAATTACGGAACACTCATATGATCACTCCGGTGTCTGTCTGTCCGTCTGTCTGTCACACACCATTTTCTCCGAAACTATTTGTCATAGAAAGTTGAAATTTGGTAATAATATAGGAATTGATGGCCTCATCAGGGCCATGTAGTTTTGAAAGTTAAATTTTGACTTAAGGGAAAATTGGAAATGAAAAAAAATTCTTTTACTAGGTAATCGAGTGTGGTGTCAAATGAAAGCCTGTGAAAACACGAGTAAAATATATATATAACATATATATATATATATATATATATATATATATATATATATATATACATACATACATACATACATACATATATATATATATATATATATATATATATATATATATATATATATATATGTATATATATATATATATATATATATATATATATATATATATATATATATATATATATATATATATGTATATATATATATATATGGTAATTCTCTGTCAACCGGACCCCCCTTCCTGCTCATTACAGGTTTTGAGATAAAATGGTCAGTAGGGGCTCAAAATTTTCGTTGAGATGTCTACTTTTTAATGCCGTATGCTACTTTTGAAAATTCAAGATGTCCGAAGCAATATGGCGGCTACAAGGGGAAGAGCACTCAAAAAATACGAAAATTGCAATATTACTAACTTGTAAAAATGAGTTATAAGGGCGTAAAAGTGTACTATAAGTGTTCAAATTTTCCAATTAAACCTCTATTTAACAGTGGAATTTATTGAGGAAATTGTTATTTAAAAATGAAATATTGATTTCATCAATTTTTTAAATGTAATAATAACATAATAAAGTCATGTAAAAGGCCCAATCCAAACAAAGCCTAAAGCATCAAATTCCCAAATAAGAAAAACTTTACATCGAACATAGCAAAAAACATCAATGCTAAACCTATCATTACCTAATTCATCAAGGCTTTGTTAGAACTTGGCCTTTTACACGCCTTGATTATGTTATTATTACATTTAAAAAATTGATGAAATCAATATTTCGTTTTTAAATAACAATTTCCTCAATAAATTCCACTGTTAAATAGAGGTTTAATTGGAAATTTTGAGCACTTATAGTACACTTTTACGCCCTTATAACTCATTTTCACAAGTTAGTAATATTGCAATTTTCGTAATTTTTGAGTGCTCTTCCCCTTGTAGCCGCCATATTGCTTCGGACATCTTGAATTTTCAAAAGTAGCATACGGCATTAAAAGTAGACATCTCAACGAAAATTTTGAGCCCCTGCTGACCATTTTATCTCAAAACCTGTAATGGGCAGGAGGTGGGGCCCGGTTGACAGAGAATTACCCCTTTATGTATATATATATATATATATATATATATATATATATATATATATATATAATGTAATACTATATATATATATATATATATATATATATATATATATATATATATATATATATATATATATATAATGTAATACTTTGCGCGCATTTTTCTTTGTATTATTTTTAAAAAATCGCGAAAAATCCCTGTCCACCCGCCTTATCTCGAAAAGTACTTATCAAAAAATTTTGAAAAAATTCTGGAATATTCTCCACGGAGTGCAGATTGAACGAAAATCACCTGTAATAATTTATCTGGTATATAAAAAAACAGAAATTTCAAGATAATCAATTTTCAGTAAAGATTGGAAATAAACTTTATTGAAAACTCATTTGGGGTATGTTTTGTGAAGTCACCGATCATTTTATACTTCCGTTACATCAAACATTTTTTATTTTAAAAGCAATCAACATACGGAACACTAATTGCGCAAGTTCAACTTGCACTTGACCGGTTATTCTATACTATATGAGAAAATGGCTTGGAAACATATTTTATTTATTTTCACGGTTTGTCATCATCTGTTGCCATAAAAATACCTGTTTAAGGCTAGAGTTTTATTGTATATTTTCTTCTTCTTGAGGTTCTCCTGTGGTCCAGGCCACAAATATTTAAAGTGACAGAAACATTCTATGCAGATCTATACAGATCGAAAGCCGATGAGGAAACACTGAGAAGATCAAGAGAGGATAACCGAAGGATACTTTATATCGGTTTCGAAGATCTACCAGACACCGAAGTGGAAGAAACTGAAAAAACCATTAACTAAATTAAGAATGGAAAAACAGCAGGAGAAGACGACATCCTACCGGAGGTGCTAAAAGAGGGAGAACCGCCATTAATCAAAGAGCTTAAAAAACTCTTCAATAAATGTCTAATAGAAGGAGTGGTACCAAAAGATTGGGAAACTGCTATACTTGTATTGATATATTGATATACAAAAGAGGAGATCTTCCATCGCAAATATACGAACTATTCATGAGAGTTATTACAAACTGATTAGACAAGAAGTTTGAAAATTACCAAACCACGCTATTTTTAATACTATATTTAGGTGTGAATTTACAATATTTTGTCACAACTTCAATCAATTTATTTGATAAAGAAAAAGCTGGCGCTGTTATGTATGGAACTACTAGCGCCAGCTTTTTCTTCATCAAATAAATTGATTGAGGTTTCGACAAAATATAGTATTAAAAATAGTAATGAATTGATAGCAAAAATTAATCCTTTAATTATACCAAGTAACTCCAGATTTATATCGTTTGATGTACAAAATCTTTTTCCTCGTATACCACCATTAGACGCTATAAATTTGGTCCAAAGATTACTCAGTAAAAATAATGTTAACCCAATAATTAAACAAGAAACATTAGATATCTTAATATTGTGCTTAGATCAGAATTATTTTGAATTTAACGATAACATTTACATAAGTAAGAAAGGTTTAATAATGGGAAACCCCTTTAGTCCAATTTTATCAGAAATTTTCATGGACCATTTAGAAGAACAAATCAGTAATTCTCATCTTTTTAAAAATTTCTTTTATTGGTACCGGTATGTAGATGATATATTGACTTGCTTTACAGGTACAGATCGACAATTAAAACTTTTTCTAGATTATATTAACCAACAATAAAACTACTTAATTACTTTGTTAACTGTCACTAAATATATTTGTAAAGATTTTACAATTGCGTTATCGCGATTTCGTAGTACAACTACATTGTCAAACGCTTAACTAAGACTAAAACAGATTCTTGGTATTTTATGTTTATATGATGAACAGATGTGGGTCTATTACATGTTAAAAAAGTTTGAACAAAAGAGAATTTGCTACGTCTAATTGACTATTCAGTAAATTTATATTATGGTCCTTTGAATGTCTGTAAATTTCTATAGATTCTAAGAAGTTAAGTTTTGACCCTTTAGGTGCCATATGAAGTATTTGTAAACAATCGATACTGGGAAAAGTATGGCCTGTTTCTAAGAAGTGTTTAGCAAAGTGTGATTTTTCATTTTTTAGCCTATAAGAGGCATTGTGTTCTGCGTATCTTGTCTTGAAATTCCGTCCAGTTTGGCCTACGTAACAGCTATTGCACTCTTGACAATTAAGTTTATAAACTCCTGATTTATTGTATTTATTAGTTTTATCTTTGGCATTAAAAAATATATTGGATAATTTTTGAGCGGGTTTTAAAGCTATTCTTGTTTTTTCGTAGTGAGAACTTGATATTTTATCCGAGATGGGGCCAAAATATGTCAGAGGTATGAATGTTTTCTTTTCTCGGTATTCTTTTACGGGGTAGATTAAGCTGAGAGTGATTTGTTTTCGTTTACGGCTTATTAAGGTATTAATTGTTTTAGGTTGGAAGCCGTTATTGAGTGCTATATTTTTGATTGCGTCTAGTTCTTTTTTTAAATTAATTTTACTAAGAGGGATATTGAAGGCTCTATGGATCATAGATCTATAGGCTGCCAATTCATGGGAGTTAGGGTGTATTGAGTCAGCTGGGATGGTGACATCTGAAAAGGTTGGTTTGCGGAAGATATCGAATTCTAGTCTATTTCTGTTTTTCAAAATTGTAATATCTAAGAAATTTATTTTATTATAGCGGTTTCTTTTCAAGTGTGAATTTTATGTTGGGGTGTAAATTATTTAGCTGATTTAAAGTGAAATTTTCTTTTTTCAAAAATCATTTACTTTTTGAATGTAATGGTTCAGTAAAACTAAAAAAAGATCCAACGGATAAAATTCAAAAACAACTCAAGACCCTGCTAAATGAAACCCTGAGCATTGTGGATGAAAGAGAAAAGCTTAAAATAATAAACCAAAATCCTACATCACCAAAACTTTATGGCCTGATAAAAATACATAAAGAAAATTCGCCAATAAGACCAGTAGTATCGTACAGCAACACCCCCCTAAAAAATCTGGCAACACATCTCAACACCATCTTCAAAGAAATTATACAATTCAATCCAAAATACAACACAAAAAACTCTATAGACCTTACAAATAAACTTAAAAATATCTCCATCCCAAATAACGCCCTTCTAGTTTCATTCGATGTAACAAATATGTTCTCCAATATCCCAAATAAAGATTGTTTAGAAATTATAAAAACTATGTTACAAAAAAAACAACGTCAATATAACAATACAACAAGATATATTGAAACTGTTCGAATTTTGTATATCCGGAAATTATTTTCAGTTCAATAATCAATTTTTCAAACAAACAGATGGACTTGCCATGGGGTCCCCACTTAGTCCTTTGCTAGCCGAAATCTTTATGTCAGAATTGGAAAACAGTTTTCTAAAAACTCAACACGCAAAAAATATTCTCTTTTGGTTTAGATATGTGGACGACATCTTAGTATGTTTCCTTGGAAATGATACTGAACTAAATTCCACTTTAAATCAGCTAAATAATTTACACCCCAACATAAAATTCACACTTGAAAAGGAAACCGATAATAAAATAAATTTCTTAGATATTACAATTTTGAAAAACAGAAATAGACTAGAATTCGATATCTTCCGCAAACCAACCTTTTCAGATGTCACCATCCCAGCTGACTCAATACACCCTAACTCCCATAAACTGGCAGCCTATAGATCTATGATCCATAGAGCCTCCAATATCCCTCTTAGTAAAAATAATTTAAAAAAAGAACTAGACACAATCAAAAAGATAGCACTCAGTAACGGCTTCCAACCTAAAACAATTAATACCTTAATAAGCCGTAAACGAAAACAAATCACTCTCAGCTTAATCTACCCCGTAAAAGAATACCGAGAAAAGAAACACATTCATACCTCTGACATATTTTGGCCCCATCTCGGATAAAATATCCCAAATTCTCACTACCGAAAAAAACAAGAATAGCTTTAAAAACCCGCTCAAAAATTATCCAATATATTTTTTAATGCCAAAGATAAAACTAATAAATACAATAAATCAGGAGTTTATAAACTTAATTGTCAAGAGTGCAATAGCTGTTACGTAGGCCAAACTGGACGGAATTTCAAGACAAGATTCGCAGATCACAATGCCTCTTATAGGCTAAAAAATGAAAAATCACACTTTGCTAAACACTTCTTAGAAACAGGCCATACTTTTCCCGGTATCGATTGTTTACAAATACTTCATATGGCACCTAAAGGGTCAAAACTCAACTTCTTAGAATCTATAGAAATTTACAGATATTCAAAGGACCATAATATAAATTTACTGAATAGTCAATTAGACGTAGCAAATTCTCTTTTGTTCAAACTTTTTTAACATGTAATAGACCCACATCTGTTCATCATATAAACATAAAATACCAAAAATCTGTTTTAGTCTTAGTTAAGCGTTTGACAATGTAGTTGTACTACGAAATCACGATAACGCAATTGTAAAATCTTTACAAATATATTTAGTGACAGTTAACAAAGTAATTAAGTAGTTTTATTGTTAAAATGTACTGTCACAAAGTAACGGACCACTCAATCAACTCTATATTAACCAACTTCATAATAATATTACTTTTACAACAGAAATAGAAAAAATAAATCGATTAATTTCTTAGATTTAAAAATATCAAACAAAATGAATAAACACGATTTTGAAATCTTCCATAAACCAACATACTCAGATATAACTATACACGCTAATTCTAACCACCCGTTCACACATAAAATCTCGGCTTAAAATAGTTTCATCCATAGACTACTAAATACATCATTAACGGAAGAAAATTTTCAGAAAGAATTACATATTATAAAACAAATTAGTATAAACAATGGATACAGTAGCGATTTCGTAGATAATATTTTAATGAAAAAAACAATTTAAAAAAGCAACAGGACTGGTGAATCCGTACAAACAACTAAACAAAGAAAAATTTCATACACTCACCTATACCGGAAAAATTAACTAATAAAATTCAAAATTTTTTCCATAGAAATCACGTAAATATCGCTTTCCGTACAAATAACACATTATCTCGACAAATTAAAAATAATAAAAGTAAAACTAAAAAAGAAAATAAAACAGGGGTTTATGAATTATGGTGTGGCACTTGCAATAAAACGTATATAGGACAAACAGGCAGACATTTTTTATAAAAGAAATAAATGAACATAAACATAGCTTCAGAATGAAAAATAACAATTTCTCATTACGCCAAACATTTAACAGAGGAAAAATCATACATTCAATGAAGATTTCAAAATTTTGCATAACGGAAAGAAAGGAAAATTACTGAATTGTTTAGAACAGGTAGAAATTAATCAGAAAAATCCTCAGGTCTATTACGCAACGATCAATTAGATGGGGGAGGGTCTCCTTTATTGAACTTGTTCTAGGTATTAAGGTAAATATTGTTAATGAATTTAGTACTTGTAATTAGGTAAGCTATGTAATCTAAAACATACTTTGTTAGTTAATTTACATCGTGCTCCAGAAGAAGACACAATGTGTCGAAACAATTGTCAGCAATAATAAACATAAGTGATGATCTTAAAACATTTGTTTAAATTTTTATTCCTAACTTACGATTTGCTAATGACATCGAACTTTTTTGCCGAAAACGAAATCGGAGGAAGAAATGGTCCAAGAATTACAAACTGAAGTAAAAAAGGTCGGTTTAGAGATGAACATCACAAAAACCAAATTCATGACGAACGAACAACCATTAATGCAATATCCATACACGGGCAACAAGTGGAAAGGGTGGATTCATATATATTTGGAACAGGAAGTTACAATCGGAAAAAGCGAATCAAGAACTGGCCGTCAATCGAAGGATACGCCTGAGATAGGTGGCTTACGGTAAAATGAAGCAAGTCTTTCAGTCCAAACTGCCTTGAAAACTTAAAAGTAAAGTATATAATGAATGCATTCTACCAGTAACAACATATGGTAGCGGAACTTGTGTTCTGACACGGAAAGTTATTAGAAAATTGCAAGTTCACCAGAGAGCAGTTGTACCTAGGGACTGCAAACCAAACGATTAGATCAGGAAAAACAAAAAAAAACAACAAGGATCTACTACATAACTGAAAAAATATCTTCCCTCAAGTGGAACTGGACGGGCCATGTAACCAGAAATATTGATAACTGGAGCGGAAAAGTGACCAGATCGAGACCATGGGAGGGGGGAAGAAGTATTGGCAGACCTCAACAACGTTGATATGACGATATTAACAAAATTAGCGGGGATCAACTGGTATCAAATTGCTCAAAACAGGAAAACACATGGAAGCACATGATAGATGCCTATATCCCAACGATAGAGAATGGCTAGGGAAAGAAGAGATTCTCCATATAAAAAAGACTGCTTGAAAAGGGTTGAACGAGGAGTAACAAGCTGAATTTCATATGGATGAGATATATTAGCGCGACGTGTATTCACTAGCATGCACCGCTCTGAGAGGAATTCAACGAGCTACATCCATCGAACGTTTTCCATGAAAATACTTGTAGAATAGGACTCAAGGCACCAATCATTCTTCGATGTTCCAAGGAATCAAGAATGCTGGTGAGTTCTGGGTCTCTTTGGAAGAGGCTAATTTCCATAACTTTGGATTTTATTGAAAGCAGTGCAACTGGTCAGTAGATGTTTGGCAAAGTCTTCTTGCCTTTTTTGGATATAGGCTGTACTGTAGCGCATTTCCAGCAAGAAGGAAACATACCCTTTCGGTAGGATAGGTTAAAAAAGTCTATAGAAGACTGACATTAGTTCGCTCGCGGTTTATAAAAGTATAATTTCGGGAAACTTTAAAGTTCATAAACTTTTTATTATTTATGTTATTTCAAGACATTTTAAAAAAAGAGTATGCTACGTTCTTAGGTCCACGTATTTTTTAGGCCTTCTTACTCCTTTATATTTTCTAACAAGGGTTGGATTACAATTATACAGAGTGATAAATTATTAATACTATATTTCTTTAAATAAATTAAAAAAAACCTTATAAATTGTATCTTCCGCCATTAAAACATGAGAAAATTTCGGCGACAGTATGAGAGAAGCTACTGTAACAGGCTCAGCATCAAGTATGAGCATTTTCTTTAGTTTAAAGTTAAATCAAAAAACCCACTAAACAATTAGCGCGAATACGCGCAGGCTTGCTTTGTGAGTAATAAGTTGCAGAAATGTAGCCTCCTGCACAAATAACCTTCTAGAGCTAAGTATCTCTTGAAACATTTCCCAAATTTCTAAAATTTCGACTTTGTACATTCTTCAATTCTCATACGGCGGTGTTTAGTATATGAATACAAACGTTCTATCTTTGAAAGTAATATTTTTTATTATATTTGTCATAATATATATTATTCTCTTATTTTATAGGCTTCCGATACAACTGCATCTACAATCTCTTTTACCTTCACCATGTTAGGAATGCATCAGGATATTCAGGTAAGAGCGTGTATAGTATTTTTCACGATATAAGAAAGTGACATAGGCACCTATGCCCATTCAAAATTCAACAAGATTCGAAAGTGATTAATTTATGGCTGTTTAATGACAAGGCATCATGCAGGGCCGCACTATACCTGATATTTTTTGGGCTTAAAATTTTATTGATAAGTGATAAGACAGTTGAGTTTTAACGTTTTATGTACTGAATAATACACAATATAGTAATTACACAAATATATTAAAACAGTGTATAGTGTTCTCGCATACATTCGTTACAATTTTAGTTATTAATTAATATCTAGTTCAATTTCGCTATCGCTACTATCTTGCAAATCAATAATAATTTTTTTTACAGATTCTAAATTATTTATATTTATGTACATACATCTGTATAAGTTTTCAATTTTTTTGACGTGTTGAATACAGTTTCTCCAGTTTTCAACGGTTACATTTTTGAATTGTGTCCTTATAAACTCAATCACACTACTGTTTAAAGTGGGTGTATTATTGTGAGCACGTTTATTAGACTTTATTTTATGCCATATTAACTCGATTGCATTAAAGATACAACAATATGGTGAAAGCCGAATTATTTGATGTCCTGCTTCCTTTGCAACTTTATCACAAACATATTCCTTTGAAAAATTGTAATTTTTTAAAACTTCGAACAATTCTTTAACTGTATAACTTTCATGGAAATATATGTCACGTTAGCACAAAAATTCTTGTATTTCCCTTTTTCTACTGGTGGAACTTAGTACCTTATTCATTTGGCGACTATGATAGGACGCATTATCCATCACCATATAGCTCTCCGGTAGTACATTCGGCATTAATTTGTTTGGAATCCATTCTTTAAAAACTTCAGCGGTTGTATCACAATGATAATCCAAGCTGGAACCTAAAATATTCTTGGCTGCTAGAAATAGAGATTCTAGTATCCAGCCTTCTTCTGACGCCGCATGTAAAATAGTTATTCTTTTACCCTTATATAATAAAAGACTGTTTTTAGTCAATTTCCACTGGTTTATTTAAATTGCGATGACGCGTTTCGCTGTCGATGCAGCTTCTTCAGATCTACATTTTACATTGTCAAGTTAGGTTTAATATTCACAGTTTTATATAATTTCTTAAATTATAATATTACGCCTAATTAAATTACATTGATAGTATTGGAAAAGCCACGCAGATTTGGAGTTAGGAGAATAAATTCAATAATTGTGAATTGTTTAAATCTACCTGGTCGTTGAGTAAAGTACCTGTAGTCTTTAATCGATTTATTTGCATTGTCTCTAAAAGGTTTAGTTTTAAACCTTTTTGTTGGGTGTGTTAAAATTTTGAAATTCTTGTTAAATGTGTGATTTTCTGTTAAAAGATGACTAGCATATGTTGAATTAGATTTTCTATGGATGAAACTTTTTTCGTGTTCTATAATTCTTTGTCTAATGTACGTTCAGTTTGTCCGATATATGTTTTAGGACATGACCCACATGTTAATTGATAAACCCCTGATTTATTGTCTTTATTGATTTGTGGTTTGTAGTTTTTAAGATATTTCCCCATAATATTGTTAGTCTTGTAAGCTATGTTGATATTTTTTTTTGATTTAAAAATTTCCCCAGTTTTTCCGTTGGTTTGTCGAAATAGGTTAAGCATTTAAAAGTGGTATTTCTGTCCTTAAAAAACGTGGGTATATTTCTGAGATTGCCTTGTTTCTAAGTTTTTTCCTAACGATACTATTGATTAAAGTAGCCGAATAACCGTTGTTAATGGCTACTTGTTTTATGTAGTTTAATTCTTTAGTAAAATTTTCTTCTGATAAGGGGATATTAGTTAGTCTATGTGTAAAACTATGATAAGCTGCAAGTTTATGATGGTTAGGGTGGTGAAAAACTATTGTGTAATGTGGTATCTGTATGACAAGGTTTGTGATTTATATTGCAAATTCATGTTTTTTTCATGGCTTAACTGATTGTTAAGTCCAGGAAATTGATTTTCCCTTCGACTTTTTCTTCCATTGTAAAACTGATATTTCTATGTAAAGAATTAATATACTGTAAAAAAGTGAGTTAATTGTCTGTCCGTACCTGTAAAGCATACAATTATATCGTCTACGTATCGATACCAGTATAGATAATTATTACTATTGTTATTATGGTTGTTAAATATCATTGTTTCAATACTGTCCATCTTTTAACAGAAAATCACACATTTAACAAGAATTTCAAAATTTTACACACCCAACAAAAAGGTTTAAAACTAAACTTTTTAGAGAAAATGCAAATAAATCGATTAAGGACTACAGGTACTTTACTCAACGACCAGGTAGATTTAAACAATTCACCATTATTGAATTTATTCTCCTAACTCCAATTCTGTGTGGATTTTCCAATACTATCAATGTAGTTTAATTAGGTGTAATATTATAATTAAGAAATTATATAAAACTGTGAATATTAAACCTAACTTGACAGTGTAAAATGTAGATCTGAAGAAGCTGCTTCGACAGCGAAACGCGTCATCGCAATTTAAATAAACCAGTAGAAATTGACTAAAAACAGTCTTTTATTATATATTTTATAATGAATTTCCATCAAGTAGAAGCTACAACCATTCAAAATCTTTTACCTTTATTTGATAGAGCTTTGGTGTGGCATTTTTTGGATTTATCAATCCATCCTTTACTGGGGTATGTCGTGGGTGTCATACCAAGTCTGATCTAGGTAGATTATCGTTCGATTTTCCGATCTAGCTGTATTTATTTTTTCAAGCTATTCCATTCTGAGTTGTTGTGTAAGCGCCGTGATTCCATTATAACTTGCCTTTTGTCTATTTTTTTGAACAAAAAACCCCAAACGACGTAGAATACGCCATAAAATTGTAGTGGAACATTTTATGTCAGAACTATCAACGGATAGCCTTCGTGAAAACGATAATAACGTAGGAACTTTTTGTTCTACATACACTTCATGAATTTTGCGGCGGATTAAGTCTTCTTGAAAGAAATCAATACATCAATACACTATCGAATTATTTACAATTTTTCCAAACTGTACTTTCAGGGATGCTTGTTAAAGCTGATTGTCTCCATCAATGAAATGTACTTTTCGTGTCCTCGCTTCACTAACTTTAAATAAACACTTTTAACTATCACGTAATTGATATATATATATATATATATATATATATATATATATATATATATATATATAATATATATATATATATATATATTTATATTATATATATATATTTATATATATATATATATATATATATATATATATATATATATATATATATATATATATATATATATATACAGTCCCTGGCCAAATTATTAGACGCACTGCAAGATTTCATGTAAAATATTAATTACCGAGTGATATTGTACCGTTTTATTATTTTTAAATTGATTTGTTTTTTATTTTTATATTATCCAATCAATTACCTATTTATTTGACATAAATAAAACAGCATTAATTTAGAAAAGCATAAGTTTATTAAGTTTTAAAGAAAAGTGAAATTAATGTTAGTAAAAGTCAATATTTAGTTGAGCCACCTTTAGCCGCTATCAAAGCTTTAATTCTGCGCGGCATGCTATCAATGCAAGATTGTACTGTCTCCTGCATTTGAGGATGATGATTCCACACATGAATAATCTTTTCTAGGAGCTGGGTTTTGTTGGTAATCACATCTTTAGCCACTTCTCTTTTCATCAGCTCCCACACATTTTCAATGGGGTTCATATCAGGGCTATTACCCGGCCAATCCAACAGAGGGATATTTTTTTTTCTGCCAAAAAAGCTTTAACAGACCGAGCAGTGTGGCAGGGAGCTCCATCTTGCATGAAATTGAATGGTTCCCCATTTAGAAACCATTCTCTGAGCTGCGGAATCAACCGATTTTGTAATACTTCTTTGTACTGATCTTGCCTCATTATTCCTTTGACGACGTACAGACGTCCAGTGCCCTTGCCGCTGATGACTGACCAAATCATCACTTTGGTGGGATGTTTAACCGTCGGGACGACACAATCAGGATGAAACTTTTCTCCATGACGACGACGCACATACTGAGCTTTATTCTGCAAAATTTCGAATGTGCTTTTGTCATTGAAGCAGACCTGTCAAAAATAGGAAAAATATATAAACTTCCATGTTTATTTGCTTTATTTAACTGAAAATGATAATAATGTATCAATTATTGATTAAATTGCTGTATCTTACCGATCTCCAGAAGTCCACATCTTTGTCTTGCCATTGTTTGGCCCACTTCAGGCGCTTTGCTTTCATTGCAGCTGTTAACTTGGGCTTCCTGGCGGGGCGACAGGCCTTAAAATTTAATTCTTTGAATTTTCTTCGAACAGTGCGCTCAGAAGCATTTACGCTAGCATCCTGGAGTTGTGATTTTATTACCTTTGTGGTAGCAAATCTGTTTTCTACACAAATTTTCTTCAAACATCTCTCTGACCGTGAAGTGAAAATTGGTTTTCTACCGCATCTCTTCTTTCTTTTCGGGCTTAATTCCTTCCCTGACTCAATTTTCTTTTTTATGCGTCGTACACTAGCTTCAGAAACCTCCAATCTTCGTGATATTTCTCGGTTTGTAAATGTTTTCGCAATCACAAGGGCCTTCACTTCAGCTTTTTTACGTGGTGAAAGATCGCCTTTTCTCTACCCATAATGAAAATAATCCAATTACTTTTTTTAAAACACTGCATACAAAATAAACTAATAACTGAGTAGTAAAAAACTGTTAAACAAACAATCACAGTCCATAAAGCCACAGAAACACGTCCGTACCTGACTCGATTCCGATCGCGACTGATACAGATTTGTACTTGTTTACGTTCATGTATCACTTTGTCAACACAGTGTTGCCATATGTTAAAAATAAATACAAATATGTAGTCTACAACAATTCTTTTAAATAAAAAATCAATAATATTGTAGTTTAAATATACCATTATTGCATAAAAACTCTTAAGAAACATAAAATTACTAAAAAAAATACAGTGCGTCTAATAATTTTGGCCAGGGACTGTATATATATATATATTATATATATATTATCTATATTATATATATATATATATATATATATATATATATATATATATATTTATATATATATATATATATATATATATTTATATATATATATTATATATTATATATATATATATATTATCAGTTACGACCCTATTACGGCCAGGTACGTGCGAAAATCCTAATGGTCGTTTAATGTTCAATCAATTTGCCTAATCACTTTCTTTGATCTTGAAAAATACTATACTACTTTTAACAGTTTATTCAAATTCGACAAGCTTTTTATTCATGATAATATAGTATTACAAGGTTTTACATACATGTTATTCAGTTTGCTAAACAGCCGATCCATTTACAATTTGGCCTCCTGGCTGGCTGGGGTTCTGCCTATTGGGTGATAGCTTTAACCTCGTGTATGTTTCATATTTTATTTTGTCATCTCCGTTTTTTACTTTTATGACAGTTTGATTTGTTGCCTGCTTGCGAAGAAAAAAATTGTTATTAAATGTTTATTTTTATGTAGGTTGAACTTCCCGTTTGCTGGGAATAATAGTATTTTAAAAAACCATGCTCGATTTTTATCAGATACTTGGTTTATAAGTTATAATTGGTTATTGCTGTTTTAATTACATTCACTCTCTCTTTCATATATCTCACTGTTGCATACGTCTCTTTCATACCTATATATATATATATATATATATATATATATATATATATATTATATATATATATATATAACAATCCTAAGTTTAACTGCTGGAAAACGCCCTTATAAGGAGAAGAGATGAGCAGTCAAAGATCTAAAGGCTCTATTATCTGCTTTTTATTTTGATTATCGAGCTTCCGCTGCCTAATGGTAGCTTCTTCTGGATTCTCAAAAAGGCAAACCAGGTACAGAAAATAAACCAAAAACGTTCGTTTTTTTTAAAATGTGATTAAATGAATTGTACGACTGTATGTGCAATTACTTACAAAAATGTCAGCAGTTAGTTCATCTCTAGTGAAGACAATGAAATTTGCATTTTTGTTGGCCAGGTAATATGAATGATTACACAAAACATGATTAAAAAGACACTTAGAGAGTTACACAAATATTAAAAATAATAAAACTTTGTCAATAAACAATTAGTTAAAAAAACACCGAAACATAACTGCAAGAAACACCCATGATGTTGAAATGGTACTCCATTTTAAAATTTTTGACGTCGAGTTTAGTAACTATTTAGTGATATTTAAGTCCGAACCGGATATTTTTGGTAGTCTATGTCGTCATCAGGTCGACAAAAAAACCATAAAAAGCATTGAAGTTAGGGGATGTGGTAAATTTTTTAGGTGGATGCTAATTTTAGATAAATTATTTATTATTAATGATATCTATTTTTTAGTTTTAATTTTATAAAAAA
>JAHKBH010000439.1:0-25000 GCA_019049505.1 Pachyrhynchus sulphureomaculatus
TTAATTTTTTGTTTTCATTTGAATAAAACTGCTGTTGAATCATACCGATTACTTCGAGAAGCTTATAGCGAACATGCTCCATCGCAAGATACGTGTAAATGATGGTTTCGGCGTTTCAAAAGTGGTGACTTCGATGTTGCAGACAAGGAACGTGGAAAACCGCCAAAAAAATACGAAGATGTGGAATTGCAAGCATTGTTGGACGAAGATGATTCGCAAACACAAAAACAACTCGCCGAGCAAAAACACGGGTGACATTTTGCTCGCTCGGTACAAAAAGAAGTCGTTTTTGGATCGTATAGTTACAGGGGATGAAAAGTGGATTTATTTTGAGAATCCCAAGTGCAAAAAATCATGGGTAGACCCAGGCGCACCATCCACATCAACCGCAAGACCGAATCGTTTTGGCAGAAAGATGATGCTCTGTGTTTGGTGGGACTAGAGGGGCGTGGTCTATTATGAGCTGTTAAAACCTGGGGAAACGGCTAATACTAAACGTTGCCAACAACAATTGACCGATTTGGACCGTTCGCTGCTTGAAAAAAAGACCAGAATACTGAAAGAGGTAACACAAAGTCATTTTTCTTCATGACAATGCTCCATCACATACGCCAAAACCACTTCGCGACACGTTGGAAGCACTCAGCTGGAAAGTTCTACCCCAAGCGGCTTACTCACCAGACTTGGCTCCTTTCGATTACCACTTGTTTGCATCGATGGGTCACGCACTTGCTGAACAGCGCTTTGGTTGGTACGAAGATGTGAAAATATGGCTCGATGAATGGTTCGCAGCAAAAGGGGAAGATTTTTACTGGCGTGATAATTACAAATTGCCCGAAAGATGGGAAACATGTATAACAAGCGATGGAACATACTTTGAATAAAGCACTTTTCATCATTCTTCCCAATTTAACATATTTAAAAAAAAAAATCCACATTTCATACTTGTACACCTGGTACATATATATATATATATATATATATATATATATATATATATATATATATATATATATATATATATATATATATATATTTATATATATATATATATATATATATATATATATATATATATATATATATATATATATATATATATATATATATATTATATAAATATATATTATATAAATATATATATATATATATATATATATATATATATATATATATATATATATATATATATATATATATATATACATATATATATATATATATATATATATATATATATATATATATATATATATATATACACTGTTGAATAAAAAATCGGCTCAAACTATTTGGCTTCATTTATCACGGATCCTAGAATTTAGTGTTATTCTCCGCTCTTTCGCCATAGCAACCTTCAAGTTCCTCAGCGATGCAGGGTATCGATTTGTGACTCGAACCCATCTTTTGAGCTTATCCCACATGTGCTCGACTGGATTGAGGTCAGGACTCCGCGCAGGCCAGTCTAACGTGAGTATTCCCACTTCCACTAGGTACTGACGCATCGATGCAGCAGCATGTGGCCTCGCATTGTCGTGCAATAGCACGAAGCTATAACCAATAAACTCAGAATAAGGAACGACATGTTCCTGCAGGATCTCCTCGAATTACGGGTGAGAAATTAACCTACCTCTACGAGTCTCTTCAGTCACGAAAACCAAATCAGTTTCCGCATCAAGTGAAATGCCTCCTACACCATGACAGAACCTCCTTAGTAAGCGAATGTTTCAGTAATGTAGCACTGCGCATAGCTCTCGCTAGGTCTCCTATAGACTCGTCTTCTTCCATCATTGCTATATAAGCACATTCGGGACTCGTCGGAGAATAAAACGGAGCGCCATTGCTCTAAAGTCCAGTCGACATGTTCATGACCAAATCTCAGTCGCGCTTGTCGATGGGCTGCTGTCAATTTGGATCGGGTAGTTGATCTCTTCGGAGTTGGGTTAGCTTCTTTAAGTTTTCTTTTGACTGTCCAATGACTGACAGCCCGACCATGAACTTGTCGGAGCTCCTAATGCAGCTCAACGCCGGTCAAGTGACGATTTCTTAAAGTTGTGTTGACAGTGAAGCGGTCGCCTTGCTCCGAGGTACACCTTCTTCTTCCTGATCCTGGTCTCCGTGTAAAGGCGCCAGTCTCTTGGCACCGTCTGTACACTTTGGAGACAGCTGACTGGCTCAGGTGCAGTTGCGCAGCGACTACACGTTGGCTTCTTGCACTAGGGCAATGATTTGTACCGTTTCTTCTGGGGTGGTATCAATTTTCCGATGACGTAATTAGTGAGCAGGTAAAGCAGAGCTGTTGACGGTTCAAGTTCCGATGAAGGAATGATTGAAAATTAAGTTCAAGGATCGGTGTTAAATGAAGTAAAACCGTTTGAGTCGATTTTCTTGCTCACCAGTATATATATATAATATATATATATATATATATATATATATATATATATATATATATATATATATATATAATTATATAACTTTTTTTAGCAAATTTGGGAATAATATGCTGTGAAATGCACTATGGCTGGACTTCACCTTCAATCCCTATCCTGGAAAGCGGCAACTATACTTTCACATTATCCAGTACAGAGAGTTCCTGGCTAGTGGTTGTCCTTCTTTTGGGTGCAATCATTGGTGCCTTCCTTACAGGCCTAATAGTAGACATTTTCGGCAGAAAGAAATTAATTTATATTTTCTTCAATACCATGGACGATATCTTGGTTACTCATTGCGTGGGCGAGAAGCACCACTTTAATAGTTATTGGAAGATTTATAGCTGGTTTGATGGACGGATTGAGTTTCACTACAGTACCAATGTACTTAGGAGAAATAGCTGAGCCTAGAATTAGGGGACTTATAGCATCGCTCTGTCCAGTTTGTATCACTCTCGGATTCCTTCTCATTAATGTCACAGGATCCTTTTTATCTATAACTACCACAGCCTATGTCAGTACAATACCACCAATACTCCTCTTTGTAAGTTTCATTTGGATGCCTGAAAGTCCCTATTTTTATCTTATGAAAGGGAAAATTGAAGATGCCAGAAGAAGCTTACAAATTTTCAGAGGTATAGAAGATGTTACCTCAGAATTGCAGCGAATGGACGATGCGGTAAGAGAAGACAGTCAGCATAGAGGCAAATACTCGGATTTGTTAATTAATCGTATTAACAGAAAAGCTGTACTTATCGCTTTCTGTTTAAGGGGAATTCAACAATTTAGTGGTTCTTTAGCAATCATATTTTACTGCCAGAAAATTTTCCAAGAATCAAGCAATTCGATCTCGCCAAGTTTTGCAGTTATTATTTATTTCGGAGTCCAGTTAATTATGTCGGTTCTATCTTCAATAATAGTGGACTACTCTGGACGAAGACCTTTGCTCATCATTTCTGTTACTGGAACTATTATCACACTATTTGTCCAGGGTACTTATTTATATATTAAAAACCACACCTCCATAAACACTGTAAGTTTTGAGTATTTGCCTCTAGTGGCGTTACTTCTCTTTGTAGTGATGTATGGCCTGGGACTCCAAACAATCCCCCTAGTAATTATGGGTGAGATATTCCCTACTAATGTTAAAGGTTTTGCTCTGTGCATAGTTGACATCTATAATAGTATTGTAATAACAATTGTCTCACAGTTATTTCACTGGACCAATGAATATTTTGGAATGTATGTGCCATTTTTCGTCTTTAGCATGAGCTGTATTGTATGGCTAATTTTTGTTATTTTTGTTGTTCCTGAAACTAAGGGGAAGACTTTGGAAGAAATTCAGAGGGCGCTTAAAGGTGGAAAAAAGAACTAGATTAGTATAGAATAGCAGAGGTTTTTATAACATTAGTTTGAATAAAGGAATATTCTTGTAAATAAAACTTTTTTTATGGTTTTATGTGTGTTTTTCTATGAAAAATTTGATGATAAATGTATTTTTGTCAGTGACAGAGTTAGAATTGTATTCAGGGTATACACCAAATCATATTGTTGTGAATAAATTATGAATACATAGTAGGCATTATTGTTCACGGATTGCAATCCCAAAAACTAATTACTGAATAAATATAACCTATACATATACCGAGGGCTTTTTTGTAATTAAATCTTTAAAAAATAAAAAATCAGTTGGAGATGATAATTTACCAGTAAATATACTTAAAGAAACTGCAGAAATAATATCTGAGCCACTGTCGTTTATTATTAATTTGTGTTTTGAGCAGGGTATATATCCTGATCTCCTAAAAAATGCCATTGTAAAGTCAATCCATAAGAAAGGAGCAGCAAATTATGAGAAAAACTACAGACCGACATCTCTTCTGTCTAATGTTGGAAAGATCTTGGAGAGGATTATCAATGGGAGATTTCTTGGATTCTTGGAGAGGCACTCGATGATTGCCTCCAAACGGTTTTATAAAGGGAAAATCTACCATAAGAGCCATTTATCAGGCATTGTCGAATGTTCTGGATTCATTAAATAGCGCAAAGATAACTATGACAATGTATATTGACCTGTCAAAAGCCTTTGATAGTGTCAATCATAAGATTTTATGCATAAAATTGGAACAGCTGGGTATTAGGGGAAATGCATTAAGCCTCCTACTTGAAAAATCGCACTCAGCAAGTGATGGAGACTGATAATTATGGAAGGTCTTTTCTTTCAGACAGGGTCGCTGTTACGAGGGGTGTACCTCAGGGATCTGTTTTAGGCCAGCTGCCTTACATACTTTATACAAACGAATTGCCTAACATTACAGGAAAGTTTACAGTTCTATATGCGGACGACACAACTCTGATCTTTAGTGGTGACACTCCACAAGAGATAGTCGCTGATGTGGGGAGAGCCTGTGAAATTCTAGATCGTTATTTTACAACCCATGCCTTTCTACTGAATGTTTCAAAAACACAGTGTGATTTTTGGCAGGAGGGTTGGTCATTTTCTCACGTTTCCTTACAAGGGTAGCGATATTCAAACATCCCAACATCTGTCTTTGCTGGGCGTCAATATTGATGCTAAACTTGATTGGAGACAGCATGTGGAGAATGTCGCGGCAGGTATCTCCAAATATTGTTATGCACTGAGAATCTTATCAAATAATGTGGGCGTTGATGCTGCCTTGACAGCCTATTATGCTTACGTGCAGTCCAGCTTCAAGTATGTTTGATTTTTTGGGGAAATTCTCCCCAAGTAGACAAAATATTTAAATTACAAAAAAAATGTATCAGAGCTACCTTCAAGATGCATTATCGTGAAAGCTGTACGAATGTCTTTGTCAGTAAATCCCTTTTAACTTTAACTAGTATGTATATATTGGACTCCCTTATGTTTGTTCGTATTAACAAGGATCTCTTTGAAAATGCGCAAAACAGACATAATTATGAAACTAGATATAAAACAGATCCTGTAATTGCGAAATGTAATTTTAGTTATATCCAAAGAGGTGTACAATATTCTTCCGTTAAAATATTTAAAGTTTGTCAGAGAGCGTTCGAAAATTACCGCAAGTAAGAGCCAAAACAAAGATACGGAAGTTTTTATTATCAAAAGCTTGTTATACTATAGACAGTTTCTTTAGTGATTCAGACAGACTTAACTTATGAATAAAAATGTTTATTTTATTGCTACTTGTTAAGGATGCTTTTCATCTACCGTTGACTGTCTTTAATGATGTTTTCTGAGCCTTTTGTTTTTGTCATAAACATATGTATGTGTTTTGTGAATGTCCTTTTATCTTTTTGTTCTTTGTACAATGTTCCATACCATTTTGTGTTTATAACTATCGTTATTGTTGGAACTAATAAACGATTATTTTTATTATATATATATTTATATATAACATATATATATATATATATATATAATATATATATATATATATATATATATATATATATATATTTGTGTTACAATAGAGATTTTCACGAATAGTAGCAGTAAGATCACCGTATCGAGTAGCAGTAGCAGCGGGAGCATTTGAAAATGCCAAATGAGATCTTGGCGAAATGTCCTGTAAATTCATTGTTAGATGAACAGATTGAAACCCGGAATTTTAATGTATTATATATATATTTATATATATAATTTTCGAAAAAATCATACACTCTCGCTTATATAACTTTATTAAGAAAAACAAATTAATATCAGAACACCAATATGGTTTAGTCAAGGGTAAAGGAACTAAAGATGCTTTAGATTTCTTGAGTAATACAATTTATAATAATTTAAACCTAAATATTCCAATAATTGTAACATTTTTGGACTTAGCTAAATCTTTTAACACAGAGAACTATGAAATTCTTTTTAAAAAACTATATCATTACGGTATTAGAGGTATGGCTCATGACTTAATTAGAAGTTATTTAAATAATAGGATACAAACTGTCAAAATAGCAAGTACTGTCAGTGCCCCTAAACAAATCACATGTGGAGTCCCACAAGGAACAATCCTTGGTCCTCTATTATTTATTTTATACATAAATGGCATGCTTCAAATTTTGAAAAAAGCAGTCTATGATGTCATATGCGGATGATATAGCCATTAGAAGCACTGAAGAAACTTGGGATAAAACCCAAAATTAAATAAATGATCTTTTAAAAAACAGTAAGCACATGGTTAGCATTAAATCAGTTATCTTTGAATATTTCAAAAACAGTCTTCATGACTTTTGGTGTGTATCGTGATAGCATTCCGAATAATGTAACTATTAATATAAATCATAGTAGAGTAAAAAGGGTTGAATTCTGTAAATATTTAGGCATTATGTTTGATTGCCAGAGCAGATGGGATAAGCATGTTGAGAATGTAGTAAAAAGAACGAAATATCTGCAATTTATATTTGCTAAATTATCAAGAATTATGTCGACGGGGACTCTATTAACGATTTATTATGCTCTTTTCCATAGCATTTGCTCTTATGGAGTGATTTTGTGGGATGGAGCATATGATAATGTTGAGATTCTGTTGCAGAATTTGCAAAATAGGATCTTAAGGATAATCTTGAAAAAACAAACTAATTATTCTGCCCCATTAAATATCTCACAGATGTTTACATTGGAGTCATTGTTGCTTTATTATGCAGATATGCGAAAAGAACACGCAGAATCTCATAGTAGAACTAGAAACAAAAACATTTTATTGCCCAAGATAAATAAAATAATAAAATTTAAGAGCAGTAAGATTACTGCTATGAAGGCGTATAAACAAACTACCCGGAGAACTGAAAAATTTAAAATTAAGAGGTAAGACTTTAAAAAAAAAAAAAAGTTTAAAGGTTGGATTGGATCATCGGATATAAGTGTGGCCACAATATAATTAATGGAAGGTACGTTTTTTTTTTTGTTTTCTGAGTATCTCTGTATCTACTGCCACTGTTGAGCAACCAATAAAATTTCATTTTTTATTTTTTTGTTAAATTTAAGTTTGTGTATTTTAGTATAGTTTAGTATAATTGTGTATAGTTCTTAAGGATTATTTGTCCACCAGTCCTATTGTGCAGATAACTTGTGTAATCTTTATAGGTATTGCATATTTTGTATTGAATGGCAATAAGTCTGGTTCAAAATAAATAAATAATATATACATATATATATATATATATATATATATATATATATATATATATATATATATGTATATATATATATATACATATATATATATATATATATATATATATATATATATATATATATATATATATATATATATAACATATATATATATATATATATATATATATATATATATATATATATATATATATATATACATATATATATATATATATATTTATATATAATGGCATGTATATATATATATATATATATATATATATATAATATATATATATATATATATATATATATATATACATATATATATATATATATATATATATATATATATATATATATAAAATATATATATATATATATATATATATATATATATATATATATATATATATATATAAAATATATATATAGTAATACCCCGCTTAGCGCGACCCCGTTACGCGCGGTTTCACTATAACGCGAAATACAAAATGCACTTTCAAAAATTTATTCAGGTTTGGACATATTGCAGAGTATAGACAATAATGATGACCGTGTCTTGACCGTGTGTCAAACAATTAAAAACAGTGTTGGGTGTTATGAACGTATTTTACAAGAACGTAAACAAAACGTTACCCAAAAGACAATAGATGTATTTTTCCGTAAAAAATAAGAGTATGTATTGCATAAAGTGTTCTTAGAATTAAAGTGATTGATTAAAATGATTTGTATTTTTTTGTATTAAATTTTGACTATGTTTAATCATAAACCTCGATATACGCGAATTTCAGTTAACGCGATTTTTTTCGGAACGTATCCCTCGCGTAAAGCGGGGTATTACTGTATATATATATATATATATATATATATATATATATATATATATATATATATATATACATATATATATATATATATATATATATATATATATATATATATATATATATATATATATATATATATCCGGTCATAGCGTCCTGTGCCTTCCGGTTCCCAATTTCCAATCTCGCCTATCAGTCCAATCCCGCGGCAGTAGGGCGTGCTCCGACATTGCTTTTTGGATTTCATTTATCCACGTGACGAGAAATGGGGCTTGCAAGTGAATAAGACAAAAATAAAGTATATGTGCATAGGGGTAGATGACGAGGAGCTCGTGCTAGAAGACCGGAAAGTAATTTTTTCAAATCTAAAAATATATCTTTGTGGTTATAATTTATGGGCGTTTCAGTAATATGTGTCCTTCATCAGAATAAATATCTTTACTTTACTTTATGTCAAATAAGTAAATAATAAATTTTTAGGAACATAAAAACCATAAAAAACATATTTATTAGTAGTATATAGGGCGGGGTACTGGGACTGCGGATGGCATGTGTCCCATTACCCGAAGAATGACCTTGAAAGAGCCGAAGAATGACCTTGAAAGAGCTGAAGAATGACCTTGAAAGAGCTGAAGAATGACCTTGAAAGACCTGAAGAATGACCTTGAAAGATCTGAAGAATGACCTTGAAAGAGCTGAAGAATAACCTTGAAAGACCTGAAGAATGACCTTGAAAGAGCTGAAGAAGTGTTCAATGACGTCACATTCCAGTGGCTGTTGATCAGTGCCCTTTTGTCATCATTGGATGTCGTAAAGCTTAAGAAGAGAGAGAGAGAGAGATTAGGTGAGCCTCGATGTGTTGGATTATCTTCTGCAAGAAGAGGTCTTCACTGACGTCACACGATACATACGTCACATATCCACACATTAGGTTGTGGACTTGTATGAATTTAAATATAAATAAAAAAAGCTAATGTCTATAGCAGGATTCGAACTTTTATTTCCCATACTGCAAAACCAGCGCCTTAACCCACTGAGCCACAGAGGATTGTTACGAGATAGTGTTAGTAAAGGTATCATATTAAAAAAGATCTGACTAGTAGTAGTAGTAGTCTTTGGATGCTGGTATAATTAAATGACGTAGTAAACAAGCTGAGATATGATGTTTTAACAAAGGAAAAAAAAGTGTGTTTTTATTTTTGGTGTCACCTCGATGGCATGTGTCCATCCGAAGCGGCGTACCAAGAGCCGAAGAAGAATGCTGACCTTGGAAGAAAGAATGACCTTGAAGTGTAACATGAAAAAAGTGTCTGTTTTTTTGGTGGCACCTCGATGGCATGTGTCCATCCGAAGCGGCGTACCAAGAGCGAAGAATGACCTTGGAAGAGCTGAAGAATGACCTTGAAGTGTAACATGAAAAAAAGTGTCTGTTTTTTTGGTGGCACCTCGATGCATGTGTCCATCCGAAGCGGCGTACCAAGACCTGAAGACGAAGAAATGACCTTGGAAGAGCTGAAGAATGACCTTGAAAGAGGTGAATAATAGTAAAAGAAACAAAGAACTTGGGTGTGTTGTTAAGAAGAAGATGGGGGGTGTATATTAGTCCAAAAAGTCCTTATTTCCAAAAAAGGGTTGGTATTTAGGGGGTAGTTTTTTTAGGGGTAGTTTTGGTATGTTGTAAAAAAGGCAAAAATAAAATTTTTCTTTATGAGGGTAATTTGCCCTATTTTTTTGGGGAAATTATTTAAATGAAAAAAAGTCTGAAGTGATCTAGCTAGAATACGAACCGTCGACCCATGTGATGGAGTTCTGTTGTATTAGCATTTAGTCTATTGAAGCTTCGTGAAATAAGGAGTAACTAAAAGGTATATATAAAAAAAGAATTGTTTGTTGGATAAGTAGAAAATGACTTGTAGAAGTTGGGAAAAATGTTGTAAATTGAAAAGTTTAGAAATAAAATAAATTTTATTTACTAGTAGAACTTATATATATATTTTTTTTTAATTTCCTTTTTATTCTAAGAGATTAGCCGATTGTCGTTTTTGCCTAACTTAATTTAATAATAATAATAATATTTGTTCTGACTTGTCCTAACTTGTCCTAACCTGTCTGTGGTGAGAGGAAGTGATATGACTTTATTCTAACAAACAAAAAAAAAAATGAAATGAGCCTAGGCTCACCTCACCTCATCATCTGTATAAAGCAAAAATAAAATACCCGATTCAATTTTTTTTTATATTTATTTTGTCCTTATAAAAAAAAAAATGAAACGAGCCTAGCCTAGCCTCGCCTCACCTCATCTGTATAAAGGAAAAATAAAATTGATTTCTTCCCAATCGGTGTATCAAGGTGAATAAGAGTAGTATACTAATAAGTTTCGCCATTGCATATTCTACATTTGTTTTGAACATCCTGAAAAAAAAATTGTTTGGCTTGTTAAGAGGGTAATTTCCCCTATTTTTTGGTAAATTATTTAAATGAAAAAAAAAGTGCTTGTGATGGCGTTCTGTTGTATTAGCATTTACGCTATTGAAGCTTCGTGAAATAAAGTGTAAATGAAAGGTATATATATATAAATCGAATTGTTTGTTAAATAAGTAAAAAAAAAAATGACTTGTAGAAGTTGGGAAAAATGTTGTAAATTATAAAGTTTAGAAATAAAATAAAATTTTTACTAGTAGAACTTATTTTTTTTTTATTTCCTTTACTAATAAAATATAGATTAACCTATTCTAGCCCAAAAAAAAAATTCTTTCTTATATTAATTTTATTTATTTTGTTAAAAAAAAATTATCTGTTTCTATTTCGTTCGTTGGCTTTCGATTCCTCTTCTTTCTTTACTGGAAGCATACGAAGTGTAACTCGTTAGTTGGTAGTTCTATATTATGTAGTTTTAATTTGGTTTCTTAAAGCCTATAGGAAAAAAAAAAATGAGCAAGATAAGCGAAAAGAGTAAACAACTTTTTTTTCTTAATATTAATTTAGTTTTGCTTTGTTTTTAAAATATAAATTAGCCTAACCTGTATATATTTGTTGTTTGTTTTTTTTTTTTTTTTTTGGGGGTAAATAATAAAATACACCAAGTATGAGCAGATTTAAGAAAATATATATGTTAAGAATATTTATTTTGGTAAAAAAAAATTATCTGTTTCTATTTCGTTCGTTGGCTTTCGATTCCTCTTCTTTCTTTACTGGAAGCATACGAAGTGTAACTCGTTAGTTGGTAGTTCTATATTATGTAGTTTTAATTTGGTTTCTTAAAGCCTATAGGAAAAAAAAAAATGAGCAAGATAAGCGAAAAGAGTAAACAATTGGTTCCATGTAGTTTATATATAAAAAAAAATCTCCTTTATAAGAAATAAAGGTCAAAATTTGTTGAGTAAAAAAAAAAATGCATTGTAGAGTATGGTATATTTCTATGCGAGAGAGTTTGAACTCGTTGAATTTGCCTTATTTGAGTGTAATCGCGTTGTTGTTAAAATGGGTTTCGCTCGTTTCTCCTATATCGTAATAAAATGTAGGAATTTTCCATACGACGCTTGTCTTAACCTGTCTGAAGAAGTCACGTGACCAAATTGCCAATGACATCATCACCGAAAATAGTCTCTTTTCCAAAAAATAATAATAATAATAGCCTAGCTTGTGTAAACAAAAAAAATAGGATGTTTTACTTTATATTTGAAATTTTTACTAGTAGAACTTTTTTTTTTTTTTTCCTTCCACACAAGTATGAGCAGATTTAAGAAAATACATATATTAAGAATAAAGAATAATTTTACATTATAAAAAAAAAGTTATAAAGTGTTAATATAAATAATTTTATTTTGTTAAAAAAAATATTATCTGTTTCTATTTCGTTCGTTGGCTTCTCTTTCGATTCCTCTTCTTTCTTTACGCAGAAGGTAAATGTTTTGCACCATCTTTTGTTTTAAAGAAATCCTTAACTTCACATGTCAAACATTTTTTTGATTATACAGGTCTGTTTCACCTTTACATTTGGGACATTTTACTCTTTCAATAACTGGCATTTTTTTTTTGTTTTTTGTTTTTAATGTTCTTTCTGACTCTTGTTTTTTTAAAATTAAGTTTATATATTGATACATCTCACCCTTATATATAAAAATCTTTTCGTACTGCTATTATTACTTACTATTCATTATTCTTATCGATCCAACTATTGTGTTTATTTTGACAACGAAAAAAAAATAATAACAAGGTGTTACTAAAAAATAATTTCTAGAGTTCTTGTTTTATAAAATACAAGTAAAAAAAAAACTGAAATATACCTTGAAAAAAAAAAAAGTACAATTTACTCCTAATAAATAGCTGTAAATATTAAAATAAAAAAAAAAACTAAAATTTGCCTTTAGCAAGTGAAAATTGGTATATTTCCAGTAAAGTATATATTTTGATATTTACTGCGTAATAGTTTAAAAATAGAAATGACGACATGATATAAAGATGTTGAGTGAATACATTGACAAGTAGTCCATTTCTTATTTTTTTTTAATGGAATGCAATTAAAAAATAATTACGTTTACATAAAGTTGTTTGCTTATAAAATATTGTGATTGTTTTAAGTAAGTGTAAGTGGTGACTACAAAACAAAATGTTATTTTTCCCTTTGTTTTTCTATAACTAATAAAAAAAATATTTATAAGAGGAAATATAAAAACAAAAAACACAAAGTTAAAGGTCTTTTTTTCATTTTTTTATTATAAAGTATAGGGGTTCTTGAAGAGATACATTTCCACTTGTTTATAATTATTTAGAGCTTGTTTAAAAGTCTTTTCCTCCTCTTCATCTGTTGCTTCGACTTGAATGTATCGAGCTGGTAGCATCCATGTGATATCTGATAGTTTTATGGGAGGAATTTCTTCTTCAATGTGAACATGGACCTGTTCCTTTTGTATGTATATTTTTTGAACACCACGTCTGAAAAAATTACAATACATGTTGTAAGGAAATCAGAATAAAGAAGGAATTTTAGTATGTCCTTTTTAAAGAAAAAAAAAAAAACGTCTATATTTCTTAGGAGATGTATAGTGAAGAGAATAATGTTAAGAAAATTCTGAATTATTTTTTTTGTAAAATTCACTAGAACACCATAATATAGTAAAAAACCAAAAATACTCACTTCAATAAATTTTTGAGTAATACATATAGCATATTGCTGGGAAGCACATTATTTAAAAAAAAAAAAAAAAAACGTCTATATTTCTTAGTATATGTATAGTGAAGTTAAGAAAAATACAGAATTATTTTTTGTAAAATTCACTAGAACACCATAATAATATAGTAAAAACCAAAAATACTCACTTCAATAAATTTTTGAGTAATACATATAGCATATTGGTGGGAAGCACATTTAAATCTTCGGATTCAAAGATATATAAAACCATTTTGTTTACTAAAAAAGTAAAAAACAGTTAAAAAAATAACTATGAATATTTACGACTCTAAGGAAGAATAAACTGTCGACTGTAGTGCGAGTGTGTTACATAAATAGCTGTATCTTTTAAATTGCTATAAAATTAAAGGTTAAAAATCCATAACAACAACAATGTTGCAAAACATTATTTTTTTACGTATTATTACTTATCATTTTATTTTTTTAATAGAGTACGATCAAAGGTAATTATAATCTTAATAACAACAACAATGTTACAAAATATTATTTTTTAAGTAGTAGTAGTAGCACTTAAAGATAATGAGTTTTATAACAACCCATTAATTACAAGCATGCAGGTTATATAACATTATAGTATATATATTATTTTAATAAAAGTCTAATAAATAGATTTATTTCTCTAATTGTCCATTTGCGTACTATTTTACAATAAAGTCTAGGTATCCTATTTTTTTTAAATTTAACTCAATACTACTAAAAAAAAGAAAGTTCAAACAAATATGTTAATTGTTTAGCGACATGTAGAAAAAATAATAAAAAATTAAAAGGGAAAAAAATTCTAACCTAAGTAGTAGTAGTAATTAGTGTTATTTAGTACTATTTTATATTATATATATATATATATAAGAAAGTTAGTAAAATTCTTTAAGTTGTTGTCTATTTACACCTATAAATCTTAGTAAACAATTTTTGGAAAAAATAGTTTAAAATGTTATTAAAATTCTTTAAGTTGTTGTTGTTGTTGTCTATTACACCTATATATCTTAGTAAACAATTTTTGGAATTAGTAGATAGTTTAACCTAGTAAATTGGTAGTTAAGATATAAAATAACTAATTGTTTATAAGATTTTTTGGATTTATTTAAGAGACTAAATACATATTTTTTCATAAAAAACTATTTTCACCGGAAACTTATCAAATTGCTCCCATTCTTTTTGTGTCGGTTCCTTCTCTAAGTATATATGAATCATTTCCTTTACTATATTTATTTGCAGACTATCTCTGAAATAATAATAATAATAATATGTTAGACGAGAAACAAGTGAAATTTTTCCGAAAATAATAGAGATGTGAATAGTAAAACAAATATACTCACTTGAAGAAGAACGCTTTGAGTAACACATGCAATATGTCTAGAGATAAATTATCATCTGTTAATTCAACTATGAAAAAAATCATTTTTGTTTTGATCAAACTAGCGAGCGAATCTATAAACAAAAATTGTAATTGACTCGGCATAAGACTTGTTTATATATTAAATACAGTAAATAATCTCTATTAATCATCTGCTACGCGTTGATTTTTTTTATGAATACATTTATGCTAATTACACATTTTTATCAGTATAAATGGTTTAAATTGGAAAATTACCATTTATCTAATATACTACTCTAATAAACTCATATATTTTATGTGTTAAGAATAGATCAGTCAAATCAACAAATATATTGCAATTATACAAAAAACATCCTGGGGAAAAATACATCAAAAATGAATATATAATATATATATATATATATATATATATATATATATATATATATATATATATATATATATATATATATATATATATATATATATATATATATATATATATATACCTATGGGTATTCAGTTTTATTCAGTCATTCAATATGATTGAATCAGATCTGTTTATTGACATTCAGGGATATAATTGTTCATTTGGATATGTGTCCAAAGAATTGGCAATTTATGATGGTATTCGTTGTGGAAATTATTTATTTAAACCACCATTCTCAAGAACTATGTTATCTGTTGAAGATCAAAAATTGGTTGATTGGTCAGAACAATATCATGGTTTATGTTGGTCAAGTGGATTTGTTGAAATAAATGATATCGAGAACATTTTACAAGATGTATTGAAAATTTATCAAACTCCATATCGAATTTATGTCAAAGGAAATACAAAAGTGAATATTTTAAAGAAATTCTTAAATGAGGACTACATACACCACATTCTCATTCAACAAGAACCTAAATTAAGTCAATTTAAAATGATTCCAGAGTGTTATTTTCATAAAAATATTAATCCATGGCATTGTGCATTATCCAATGTAAAACTACTATATAATTATCGAAATTGTTGGAAATAAAGAACTCTATGATTTAGTCATATTTTTATAGTTTTTTTTTTCTTCATTTACAGGCAATTTTAGTTTATTTATTTATACAAATCTTAATTCTTTTGGAAACAATGATTATATCATTCGTTTCATAATAATACTATAGTAACTTAAGAAAAAAAAACATTTAACGTTACGACAACGATATACGATAAATTGTGTTTAAATTATTACATTCGCAATGCATTTAAATCAACTCTTTATCTGGTAAATATTGAATTTTCTTATCTGTTTTTACTGAACTCTCTCACTCGCTCTCGAATTTATATAGTTATTAGTAAAGAAAATTATACATAGCAATTAAATTTATATTTTTTGGATAATGCAACGATAAACAATTATGATCAATGCATCGTACCCAGCCTCCAGATTAACAGTTAGTTAGTTAAATAGTGAGTTCGTTGTAGATAGCACACACACAGTTGTCTTGCTGCTTTCAAATATAAATAATAATATTAAGTAATCTAATTACCAATTCAGTCTTGTGGACGGCTTCGGAGGAAACTTTGTCTAACACTTGTTATTCACTACTGTATACTATTTTATTTGAAATTATGTTTTTTTAGAAAATTCTGTACTGTTAGGATAATTTGACTTGATAAATGGTCCTATTTTTATATATCCTGTTTATATATGCACTTATGATAATTAGTACTATTTAGTAGACAGGCTTGTAATTAATGGGTTGTTATAAAACTCATTATCTTTAAGTGCTACTACTTAATAAATAATGTTTTGCAACATTGTTGTTATGACTATAATTACCTTTTTTATGGTGTACTCCATTAAAATAATAATGACTTTTGCAAGTTTGTAAATAATGATAAGTAATGACGCATAAAAAATAATGTTTTTGCAACATTGTTGTTAAGATTATAATTACCTTTATATACCCAATTAATGTAAAATATATAGCAATTTAAAAAATAACAACTTTTTAAAAGTATGCAATTAGCTGATATTTTTTTATTCATCACAGTTCATTTTCGGTTCAGTTTCAACCTAGTTAAAAAAAAGAAAGTCTGATACTCCATGCACGTTGGTGGTATTTACTGAAGATAAAAAATAAAATTCCCAATAAAGTGGTATCAGACCAACTTTTTCCAGTAAGTTTTTTTTCTTATTTTATATTTTTTATTTTATTTTATATACCGTTCAAGACACTGAGGCTCTGAAAATAAATTTAAAAAAAAAATTCACAAATATTTTAATTAGTTTCCACTGTATTTAAAAAATATTTTCTTTTTCCAAAAATTGTTTATTAAGATATATAGGTGTAATAGACAACAACAACAACAACTTAAAGAATTTTAATAACATTTTAAACTATTTTTTCCAAAAATTGTTTACTAAGATTTATAGGTGTAAATAGACAACAACTTAAAGAATTTTACTAACTTTCTTATATAAATATGAATATAAAATAGTACTAAATAACACTAATTACTACTACTACTACTATTACTACTTAGGTTAGAATTTTTTCCTTTTAATTTTTTATTATTTTTTCTACATGTCGCTAAACAATTAACATATTTGTTTGAACTTTTTTTTTTTTTTTTTTTTTTTTTTATCGTACTCTATTTTTTTTTTTTTTTTTTTTTTTTTTTTTTAAATAGATACCTAGACTTTTTTTTTTTTTTTTTATCGTACTCTATTTAATTTTTTTTTTTTTTGAGTTAAATTTAAAAAAAATAGGATACCTAGACTTTATTGTAAAATAGTAGCAAATGGACAATTAAAGAAATAAATCTATTTATTAGACTTTTATTAAAATAATATATATACTATAATGTTATATAACCTAACTACATCTTCCCAACTCATGTATTCATTCTCATCATTATCATCATCATCATAGAAGTCTGCACCTTCTGAATCAGTTTCTATCTTATCATTCTCATCTTTTTGTTGCTGTTGTTCTTGTTCTCGTTGCTCTAACAACCATCTCTCTCGCAATATTGCAAGAGGTACATTTTCTTCTTCTTCTTCTTCTTCTTCTTCTTGTTGTTGTTCTTTTAACAATCGTTCTCTCCAGATATTTAAAGGTAAATCTTCGTCGCTTTCCTGTTCCATTTCTTTTTCTCTATCTTCGAATAATTTTAATAACTCATCATGTCTTCTATTCAAATCTTCAATATATTCTTCTTCTTCAGTCATCATCATCATTATTAGTAATATTATTATTATTATTATTATTAAAACAGGTTAATGTGTTTAAATTAACAGTAGAGGATATATTGGTACCATGAAAAAAAATTATTCCATTGAGTATTTTTTGTGTGGTATTATTTACTAGACATGCTTGTAATTAATGGGTTGTTATAAAACTCATTATCTTTAAGTGCTACTACTACTACTTAAAAAATAATATTTTGTAACATTGTTGTTGTTATTAAGATTATAATTACCTTTGATCGTACTCTATTAAAAAAATAAAATGATAAGTAATAATACGTAAAAAAATAATGTTTTGCAACATTGTTGTTGTTATGGATTTTTAACCTTTAATTTTTATAGCAATTTAAAAGATACAGCTATTTATGTAACACACTCGCACTACAGTCGACAGTTTATTCTTCCTTAGAGTCGTAAATATTCATAGTTATTTTTTTAACTGTTTTTTACTTTTTTAGTAAACAAAATGGTTTTATATATCTTTGAATCCGAAGATTTAAATGTGCTTCCCACCAATATGCTATATGTATTACTCAAAAATTTATTGAAGTGAGTATTTTTGGTTTTTACTATATTATTATGGTGTTCTAGTGAATTTTACAAAAAATAATTCTGTATTTTCTTAACTTCACTATACTATACTAAGAAATATAGACGTTTTTTTTTTTTTTTTTTTAAATAATGTGCTTCCCAGCAATATGCTATATGTATTACTCAAAAATTTATTGAAGTGAGTATTTTTGGTTTTTACTATATTATGGTGTTCTAGTGAATTTTACAAAAAAAATAATTCAGAATTTTCTTAACATTATTCTCTTCACTATACATCTCCTAAGAAATATATAGACGTTTTTTTTTTTTTTTCTTTAAAAAGGACATACTAAAATTCCTTCTTTATTCTGATTTCCTTACAACATGTATTGTAATTTTTTCAGACGTGGTGTTCAAAAAATATACATACAAAAGGAACAGGTCCATGTTCACATTGAAGAAGAAATTCCTCCCATAAAACTATCAGATATCACATGGATGCTACCAGCTCGATACATTCAAGTCGAAGCAACAGATGAAGAGGAGGAAAAGACTTTTAAACAAGCTCTAAATAATTATAAACAAGTGGAAATGTATCTCTTCAAGAACCCCTATACTTTATAATAAAAAAATGAAAAAAGACCTTTAACTTTGTGTTTTTTGTTTTTATATTTCCTCTTATAAATATTTTTTTTATTAGTTATAGAAAAACAAAGGGAAAAAATAACATTTTGTTTTGTAGTCACCACTTACACTTACTTAAAACAATCACAATATTTTATAAGCAAACAACTTTATGTAAACGTAATTATTTTTTAATTGCATTCCATTAAAAAAAAATAAGAAATGGACTACTTGTCAATGTATTCACTCAACATCTTTATATCATGTCGTCATTTCTATTTTTAAACTATTACGCAGTAAATATCAAAATATATACTTTACTGGAAATATACCAATTTTCACTTGCTAAAGGCAAATTTTAGTTTTTTTTTTTCTATTAATATTTACAGCTATTTATTAGGAGTAAATTGTACTTTTTTTTCAAGGTATATTTCAGTTTTTTTTACTTGTATTTTATAAAACAAGAACTCTAGAAATTATTTTTTAGTAACACCTTGTTATTATTTTTTTTTCGTTGTCAAAATAAACACAATAGTTGGATCGATAAGAATAATGAATAGTAAGTAATAATAGCAGTACGAAAAGTTTTTATATATAAGGGTGAGATGTATCAATATATAAACTTAATTTTAAAAAACAAGAGTCAGAAAGAACATTAAAAACAAAAAACAAAAAAAAAATGCCAGTTATTGAAAGAGTAAAATGTCCCAAATGTAAAGGTGAAACAGACCTGTATAATCAAAAAAATGTTTGACATGTGAAGTTAAGGATTTCTTTAAAACAAAAGATGGTGCAAAACATTTACCTTCTGCGTAAAGAAAGAAGAGGAATCGAAAGAGAAGCCAACGAACGAAATAGAAACAGATAATATTTTTTTTAACAAAATAAAATTATTTATATTAACACTTTATAACTTTTTTTTTTATAATGTAAAATTATTCTTTATTCTTAATATATGTATTTTCTTAAATCTGCTCATACTTGTGTGGAAGGAAAAAAAAAAAAAAAAAAAAGTTCTACTAGTAAAAATTTCAAATATAAAGTAAAACATCCTATTTTTTTTGTTTACACAAGCTAGGCTATTATTATTATTATTTTCTTGGAAAAGAGACTATTTTCGGTGATGACGTCATTGGCAATTTGGTCACGTGACTTCTTCAGACAGGTTAAGACAAGCGTCGTGTGGAAAATTCCTACATTTTATTACGATATAGGAGAAACGAGCGAAACCCATTTTAACAACAACGCGATTACACTCAAATAAGGCAAATTCAACGAGTTCAAACTCTCTCGCATAGAAATATACCATACTCTACAATGCATTTTTTTTTTTACTCAACAAATTTTGACCTTTATTTCTTATAAAGGAGATTTTTTTTATATATAAACTACATGGAACCAATTGTTTACTCTTTTCGCTTATCTTGCTCATTTTTTTTTTTTCCTATAGGCTTTAAGAAACCAAATTAAAACTACATAATATAGAACTACCAACTAACGAGTTACACTTCGTATGCTTCCAGTAAAGAAAGAAGAGGAATCGAAAGCCAACGAACGAAATAGAAACAGATAATTTTTTTTTACCAAAATAAATATTCTTAACATATATATTTTCTTAAATCTGCTCATACTTGGTGTATTTTATTATTTACCCAAAAAAAAAAAAAAAAAAACAAACAACAAATATATACAGGTTAGGCTAATTTATATTTTAAAAACAAAGCAAAACTAAATTAATATTAAGAAAAAAAAAAGTTGTTTACTCTTTTCGCTTATCTTGCTCATTTTTTTTTTTCCTATAGGCTTTAAGAAACCAAATTAAAACTACATAATATAGAACTACCAACTAACGAGTTACACTTCGTATGCTTCCAGTAAAGAAAGAAGAGGAATCGAAAGCCAACGAACGAAATAGAAACAGATAATTTTTTTTTAACAAAATAAATAAAATTAATATAAGAAAGAATTTTTTTTTTTGGGCTAGAATAGGTTAATCTATATTTTATTAGTAAAGGAAATAAAAAAAATATAAGTTCTACTAGTAAAAATTTTATTTTATTTCTAAACTTTATAATTTACAACATTTTTCCCAACTTCTACAAGTCATTTTTTTTACTTATTCAACAAACAATTCGATTTTATATATATATACCTTTCATTTACACTTTATTTCACGAAGCTTCAATAGTGTAAATGCTAATACAACAGAACGCCATCACAAGCACTTTTTTTTTCATTTAAATAATTTACCAAAAAATAGGGGAAATTACCCTCTTAACAAGCCAAACAATTTTTTTTTTCAGGATGTTCAAAACAAATGTAGAATATGCAATGGCGAAACTTATTAGTATACTACTCTTATTCACCTTGATACACCGATTGGGAAGAAACCAATTTTATTTTTCCTTTATACAGATGAGGTGAGGCGAGGCTAGGACAAAATAAATATAAAAAAAATTGAATCGGGTATTTTATTTTTGCTTTATACAGATGATGAGGTGAGGTGAGCCTAGGCTCATTTCATTTTTTTTTGTTTGTTAGAATAAAGTCATATCACTTCCTCTCACCACAGACAGGTTAGGACAAGTTAGGACAAGTCAGAACAAATATTATTATTATTATTAAATTAAGTTAGGCAAAAACGACAATCGGCTAATCTCTTAGAATAAAAAGGAAATTAAAAAAAATATATATATAAGTTCTACTAGTAAATAAAATTTATTTTATTTCTAAACTTTTCAATTTACAACATTTTTCCCAACTTCTACAAGTCATTTTCTACTTATCCAACAAACAATTCTTTTTTTATATATACCTTTTAGTTACTCCTTATTTCACGAAGCTTCAATAGCCGAAATGCTAATACAACAGAACTCCATCACATGGGTCGACGGTTCGTATTCTAGCTAGATCACTTCAGACTTTTTTTCATTTAAATAATTCCCCAAAAAAATTGGGAAAATTACCCTCGTACAGAAAAATTTTATTTTTGCCTTTTTTACAACATACCAAAACTACCCCTAAAAAACTACCCCCTAAATACCAACCCTTTTTTCCAAATAAGGACTTTTTGGACTAATTTACACCCTCATCTTCTTCTTAACAACACACCCAAGTTCTTTGACTCTTGCACTTTTCATCAGCTCTTTCAAGGTCATTCTTCAGCTCTTCCAAGGTCATCATTCTTCGTTCTTCCTCTTCAGGTCTTGGTACGCCGCTTCGGATGGACACATGCCATCGAGGTGCCACCAAAAATTACACACAGGTTTTTTTTTTTTTTTAACTTCTTAAAACATCAATATCTCATTTGTTTACGTCACTTAATTATACCAGCATCCAAAGACTACTACTAGGAGTAAGATCTTTTTTAATATGATACCTTTACTAACACTATCTAGTAACAATCCTCTATGGCTCAGTGGGTTAAGGCGCTGGTTTTGCAGTATGGGAAATAAAGGTTCGAATCCTGCTATAGACATTTGCTTTTTTTTATTTATATTTAAATTCATACAAGTCCACAACCTAATGTGACGTATATATGGGTGTGACGTCAGCAGTGAAGAACTCTTCTTGCAGAAGATTATCCAACACATCGAGGCTCACCTAATCTCTCTCTCTCTCTATCTCTCTTAAGCTTCAAGACATCCAATGATGACAAAAGGGCACTGATCAACAGCCACTGGAATGTGACGTCATTGAACACTTCTTCAGCTCTTTCAAGGTCATTCTTCAGCTCTTTCAAGGTCATTCTTCAGATCTTTCAAGGGCATTCTTCAGGGCTTTCAAGGGCATTCTTCAGGTCTTCAAGGTCATTCTTCAGCTCTTTCAAGGTCATTCTTCAGCTCTTTCAAGGTCATTCTTCGGCTCTTTCAAGGTCATTCTTCGGGTAATGGTACACATGCCATCCGCAGTCCCAGTACCCCGCCTTATATACTACTTATATATATATATATACATATACATATATATATATATATATATATATATATATATATATATATATATATATATATATATATATATATATATATATATATATATATATACAGTAATACCCCGCTTAGCGCGACCCCGTTACGCGCGGTTTCACTATAACGCGAATTTCAAATTTCGCGCTCATGTAGTCATTAACTTCTCTATGGTCGCGGGGGGATCCCCGCTTTCTCTGAATATGAATAAAAAATAAGAGTATGTATTGCATAAAGTGTTCTTAGAATTAAAGTGATTGATTAAAATGATTTGTATTTTTTTGTATTAAATTTTAACTATGTTTAATCATAAACCTCGATATACGCGAATTTCAGTTAACGCGATTTTTTTCGGAACGTATCCCTCGCGTAAAGCGGGGTATTACTGTATATATATATATATATATATATGCTTGTTTTTTTCTTGGGTAATTAGGTTCTTTTGAAAAAAAAACACAATGCTAGTTGTTTCTTGACGTTTCGCCTTATTTTTTTTAAGCATTTTCAAAAATTGTTTTCCCCTTTTTTAATTCGTTCTAAAATTAGAAAACACAGTAAAATTTGGTATAATTACAGTTTTAAAAGCACAAACCTCAGACATTTTAAATAGTCACAGGTAAAACAAAAAAATATAAAATAAACAAAAGTAAATACCTTGAAAGTCAACTTTTTGTATGTTAGTGAATTTTAAATTCCATATTTCTTATCGACACATTTCTTCATTGATTTTTTTATGTAAAATGGGTGTATTAACGAAATAAAATGTTATTATTTTAAGTATATATACCATTCTGTATTATTAAGAGGATATGTAAGCCACCATATTTACTTTAATTAAATTTGTGTATATGTGTGACTGATTCCTCTTATATCATTCATAGTGTTTTTATCTTTTTTTTTTATTTCGATCATCTCTTTGATTTGTAGTTTGGCATAATTCCGATCTTTGCAGAGGATCTTGGTTTCATCAAATTTGTTTTTGTTCTGGTTCACGTTTACTAAGGGTCTTGGAGGCATTCCCAGTATATTTAAGTCCATTTAATCTGTTTTTTAGTAACTGACCCATTTCTACTTCTCAGAAAGTTCCTTTGAATAAGGAAGTGGCAAAAATTTATCGCGGTTTTATTTACTCTTTTTAATTTTGTTTTTGAGTTATTATACAACTTATATATTCTCTTTGTTCTCTGATTGTTCGATTGATATCATTCTCTTTAAAATTGTTTTGTAATAAGACCGTTTTACTTTTTTTTATTGCGACTGGTCTTAGTTCAGGGAAGTTAATTTTATTGCTCGGTCTGTTAGACCCACTATAACGCTGATTTTCTGGGACATTGCATGATTAGAGTGAAAATTCAAATATCTCCCTGACCGAGTAGGTTTTGTGTACCACTCTGAGGATTTTATCTTGCTTTCTGATAAGAGTCAGGTCCAAAAAATTTTTATTTTACCTTCTTTTTCAATTTATTTCTTTTTATCAGAAATTGAAAAGAAGATAAAATATTTTTTTTGGATCTGACTCTTATCAGAAAGCAAAACAAGATCCTCACAGATTGATACACAAAACCTACTTGGTTAGGGAGATATTTGAATTTTCACTCTAATCAGGCAATGTCTCAAAAAATCAGCGTTATAGTGGGTCTAACAAACCGAGCAATTTGTAAAAATGCTCTGAAATCTGATTAAGGGGGTGTCGAGTCTAAAATTTGTGTGATTATGAAGTTTTTTTTTTTCAATTTCTTGATGAAACAACGAAACTTATTTCTCAGGAC
>JAHKBH010000443.1:0-16761 GCA_019049505.1 Pachyrhynchus sulphureomaculatus
CACAGGATATCACCATAATTGAAAATTTGAAAAGCTAAAAACAGTGACTTTACAATAATATTCTCCTGTGATTGTTTTACCGGTTTAAAGATAATAAACTAACAAAATTCCTTTTGTATCCCAGAAAACTGATGCCATAATTTTTTTTTGACGACTTTCACCACTTTGGCTGCTTTAGAACTGCACAACCAGTCCACTGTACGGTTTGTTGTCGCAATTCAGGATCATACTGATAAACCCAAGTCTCATCCATAGTTACAAATCGATGCACAAAATCAGTTTTATTCTTTGTGAAATGATCCAAATGCTGTTTAGAAAGTTTCTCTCGGGTGTGTTTTTGTTCCAATGTTAGCAAATGCGGCACCCATCTTGTGAATAGCTTTCTCATACCCAAAACATAAGTTCATATCTCATGTATTGATCCATGTTGGATGCCTGTAGCCGCAGCTAAATCATCTACGGTTATTCGACGGTCTTCCATTACCATATCTTGTACTTGCACAACAGTTTCTTCATTTGTTGCAGTTTTTGGACGTCTTGAACTTGTATCATCATTGACGCTTGTACGATCACGTTTAAACTCTAGAGTCCAACTATTCAGTCCATTTTTCTATTTTTAAAAAATATTTAAAACACGTCTACTTTAACCAGCTGATAAACAATGAATGACTTGAAATTTAGAGTGTGTTCATATGACAAATGAAACTTCAAAGTGGTGTTAATATTTGGTTCAAGTGATGCTCCTCAGGTGTCGCTTTCAAAACTACATAAAAACTGACTTGTATCTGATATACTAGATAAATTACAATACAGTATTTTATGAAAATTGTTAATTTACAATATTTAAGGATTAGGTAAATTTTTAGCTCCCATAAAATACAATGTTGGTTCGAAATATTATTTGTTAAGATATATTAATTTAAAATTTATCGAAGGGGAATAAATACTTTCCAAAGTAAGATCGAGTTTACCTTAAGGCAAAGTTTCAGAGACATTCCTTGTTGGTTATTTTTGTGTTATATGGAAAATATTTTGTAGGACTAATTATGATGCTAAAGGCAAAATATTAACACTAATCAGTTATTTATATTTGATAAGCCTTAAAATTAAAACGTGTATGACCCCTATTAATAAGCTTACAGCTCTTAATAATAATAATAATAATAATAATAATAATAATAACCCCTCAGGGGCTAGGGGAATCCCAGGATTCTCCTAGTACGGGCATTGACGATCCCGAGGTACCTGAGTCATGTTGTGCTGTCTTGTGTTGTCCAGATTATGTGTAACAAAAACGCAATCTTAAGGTGTTTACCGTGCCGAGAAGATGAATGGCTCAGCGTTTATGAGTCGCGAACGGTTAACCCCCCGGATACCGGGCGCCCTCCGGGAGTAAGTAGCCTTGCTGTGGCATCCAGGCTCTACCGCAGTCGACCCCTCTTTCCTAGGATACTCGTGGGAATTGTAATGTCAAAGAATAATAATTATAGTAATGATAATGGAAGGGTGTTGCGGAGGCGGACCCGGTCGTACAAACAGCTATAGCAACACCACAACAACAACAACCACAGACGACCCAAACAACCGCCTCAGCCGAAACTACTCCCGATAGTTTTACCAGATCCGACATTGTAGGTGATGGAAATTGCCTTTTTTTTTTCGTGCAGTTAGCTTACACTTGTATGGCCACCAAAACCATCATGAGAAACTCCGAGAGGTTGCTCTAAGATATTTACAACAAAACTGGTCGGAACTTTACACATTTTCATTAATTGAAGTCAACGATATAAAAGACTTCAATAACTACTATAATTATATGAGGAAAAATGGCACCTATGGAACGAGCCTAGAGATTACTTGCCCTCTCGGAAATACAAAATAGCAACTTTCATATCTTCTCAAAACAACGAAGAACAAGACATACAAAAATAACTTTTACGGACAGGCCAACAATAATAAGCACGGGAAAAATACAACAAAACTATTTACCTTCTACTAAACAGGCAACCCATGTCGGGACACTTTGAGCTTCTGACACCACAAAACATTGAGAACATTCCAGACAACAGCAGACCAATAAAAGAAGCATCGGGCGAGCGACCGTAAACGGTCGAGAGGACGTCGCGGGAAATGGCAGCTCGATCAAAACGATGAAGACCAGGCAACCGAAAATGGACCTGCCCAAAGTGTTGTGCCGGCGAGTAAAGCCGACACCCACCAAGGCGGGGGGAAAGTCACAGCAACGCATGAGTTGCACCACAGGAATCAATGAACACGCCATGCGTTGCTGTAATGAAATCACACCTGACAAAGAAATCACTGATAAGAGAATCACTCGCCGCTTGGACCCACCACCACCAATCCCAAGCGCAACCGACGTAGATGCGGGACAGGGACAACCACCAAAGCCAGGCCAAACCGCGTATATTTTGCAAGGACAACATGCAACTACCAAGGCTGGCAAACCAAGACAGCGGTTAAAGTGGACAGATGAAATGAATTAAAAAACAGTGATGCGCTGTTACTACACCGCCACCGGGTGAAACTAGAAAAACAGTGACATCAGGCTACAGACTGGAACTACACAGACTTTTCTTGACCGAATATCCCACATCTGCAATTACTTGTTACAGAACAGAGAGTAATAGACCAAAAAAGAGTTATTACCAAGAACAATCGCCTCACACCTTTCGAATTGCAAACCATCAAAGATACAAGTAGCTGCTGAACTTGATAAACGCAGACCAAGCAGCTGCTGAACTGAACACAGACCAACTAAACAATAGAAACAGTAGACGAAGCAGATACCGAAAACCAATCTCACACACCACAACCACCCAGTCCAAAAAACAACAAGACCCACCACCCAGCAGGAGCATAACTCAAAATAATATTTTCAGAGCAAATAGCAAGCACCACACGACACTCAACAACATCTATACAAAAAACATCACCCCGAATCACCTCTCATACAAACACTCAAAGCAGAAATGCAGTCACATCTAGCTCGATGGTCAGGCACCGACCCTACAACAAGAAATCCCATCCCTCGTTTAATTTTCAAACAGAGCACTCAAATGATCCTCAACACAATAAACAAGCACATAATACCACAGTACATAACAGACTTAAGCACGATCGAAGACATCCACACAATAATATATGCAGCAGCAATCACCACTATAACACAAAATAATCAAAAACTCCCGCAACGACAAAGAGACCCCAACAGCAGAAAACCCAATTTAAATGGCAAATAAGAATAGAAAACAAGATCAAACAACATCAGAAGAGATCTGGGACACCTTACCCAGTTTATGAACGGGAACGCATCCAAACGTGTCACACAGGGTGTAGACAAGATCAAATCTAAATCTCTCAACCGAACACTGCCAGAAATCGTTGATACTTTGAAACAAAAACTATCCGTATATGCTGCAAGACTCCGTAGATACAAAGAATCAAACGAGAGGAAAGACACCAACAACCTCTTCCGAAGAAGCGATAACCAAAATAACAAAAACAGTTCGAAAAAAGAGAAAAACAGTTCTACCGAAAAAACTATGTACAACGAGCAGAGAGTAGTAACTGAACCACCAAATAAACAAGAACTCGCAGATTATTGGAAAACTGTCTGGTCAGAACCCAAACTACATAATAATAACACCTCCTGGATCAAAGCCGAAGAGATAAACACAAACGTGTGACAGAACAAGAAAATTCCACACTAACTACAGAAGAAATTACAGAAACAATCAAACACACACACAACTGGAAATGTCCTGGAATAGACAATATACAAAACTTCTGGGTACAAACAGTTTACCACCACACACGAAGCACTCACACACCAAATCAACAAAGCCATTCTACAACCACACACATTTCCCACTTTCCTTACACAAGGAATAACATACGTTAAACCCAAAAGCTCAGACACCACAAACCCGTCAAACTACCGACCTATCACCTGTCTTCCAACCCTATACAAGATCATCACAGCCGCAATTTCCAAGAAAATAGAACAACACCTAACAGACAACAATATTATCACAGAAGAGCAGAAGGGATGCAGGGAAAAAAAAAATAGTCGAGGATGCAAAGAGCAGCTGATCATAGATAGCGTGATTATGGGACAAACCAGGAAAAGAACACAGAAACCTTCACATCGGTTACATAGACTATAAAAAAGCCCTTCGACTTCCATACCCCACAGCTGGTTAATCAGAGCCCTAGAAATCTATAAAATCAACCAACACCTCAGGGGCAATTTCTAGCGCAAATTATGAAAACATGGAAAACCAAAATACGCCTAGAAACACAAACCGAACGCATCCAAACAGAAGAGCTGTACATCAGACGGGGTATATTTCAGGGGAGACTCGCTCAGCGCTCTATGGTTTTTTTGCCTCTGTCTCAATCCACTCTCAAATATACTAAACAGAACAGAGCATGGCTTCAATATCAGACACCAAAAAGGGAATCAACATAAAATAAACCACCTCCTATATATGGATGACATAAAACTCTACGCTGCCACAAAAGCACAGCTGAAAGAGCTCCTCAAAATCACAGAAATATTCACCTTGGATGTCAATATGGAATTTGGTATAAGTAAATGCAAAGTGCTCCATATCAACAAAGGCCAATGGAAGTACCACCATGAGACAGAAACCATCAACAATGAAACACTCGATAACATGTTTGACAAAGAAACATACAAATATCTAGGCTTTCAACAAAGCACCAAACTCAACCATACTCACATCAAAACAGAGCTCAGAACCGAATTCAAGAACAGACTGACGAAACTTTTACAAACAAAACTCAACTCCAAAATATCTCACTAAAGCCATCAACACGTTCGCTATACCTATACTCACATATTCATTTGGTATCATCAAATGGTCACAAACAGACTTAGAAAATATTCACATCCTTATACGGTCTCAATTCACCAAATACAGGAAATTACATCCCAACGCATGCAAAGAAAGACTTAACCATCGAGAGGAAGGCAGGAGGAAGAGGAATTATAGACATCAGATCATTACACACAAAACAAATACAAGCACTTAGGAAATTCTTTCACACCAAGCAAACCAGCCTCCACACAGCAACAGTCAAAGCAGACAAAAACTATACCCCCACTCGACTTATCCCGGGTAGACCACCCAGCAGATACACACAGTCACATCCAATTACAACAGGAAAAGATGAAAACGTGGTCAGAAAAAACACTTCACGGAAAACACAGATATCACATAGAGCAAGACCACGTAAATAAAAAACAATCATACACCTGGTTACGGGATGGGCAGCTATTCCCAGAAACAGAAGGCTTCTTACTTGCCATCCAGGATAAAGTCATATTAACCAGAAACTACCAAAAGCATATTATCAAAGACCCAACTATTACAGAAGACAGATGCAGAAAATGCCACCAACAGAAAGAAACGATCGAACACATAACAAGCGGATGTAAAATATTAGCCGGAAACGGAATTACACAGCCAGACATGACTCAGCGGCAAAAGTAGTTCACCAAGCACTAGCCACCCACATACAAGCTCATAGAAAACACAGATCCCTACTACAAATATACACCAACATCCGTACTTGAAAATAAAGATTACAAACTCTACTGGGACATCAGTATCCATACAGATAAAACAGTCTCCGCCAATAGACCCGATATTACTTTTCAGTGCAAAAAAGAAAAAGTCACCTATCTAATTGACATAGCTGTCCCCAACGACACAAACATCCAAAACGAAATACACAGAAAAAATTTCCAAATACACAGACCTTGCAACGGAAATAAAAAGGCTATGGAAACAAGAAAAAGTCAATCATTGTCCCCCTCATTATATCAGCCACAGGCCTTACACCAACAACATTCACACCACACTTAGTACAATTAGGACTCAACACAAACATACACAAAAACATTCAGAAGTCAGTGATTTTGAAAACATGTAACATTGTCAGGTCATTCCTTAATACACAATTGATAATGCGTTTGTGCTGACTTGGTTTCCGCCCGTCAGCCAAACATGGAACCACATTGACCAGATGTGAGAAAGAAAAACGAGAACAGTCATAATAATAATAATAAGATAAGAGAATCAACATAAAATAAACCACCTCCTATATATGGACAACATAAAACTCTACGCTGCCACACAAACACAGCTGAAAGAACTTATCAAAATCACAGAAATATTCACCTTAGATGTCAATATGGAATTTTGGTATAAGTAAATGCAAAGTGCTCCACATCAACAAAGGCCAATGGAAGCACCACCATCAGACAGAAACCATCAACAATGAAACGCTCGATAACATGTTCGATAAAGAAACATACAAATATCTAGGCTTCCAACAAAGCACCAAACTCAACCACACTCACATCAAAACAGAGCTCAGAACCGAATTCAAAAAACAGACTGACGAAAACTTTTGCAAACAAAACTCAACTCTAAGAATCTCACTAAAGCCATCAACACGTTCGCTATACCTATACTCACATATTCATTTGGTATCATCAAATGGTCACAAACAGACATAGAAAATATTCACATCCTTATACGATCTCAATTCACTAAATACAGGAAATTACACCCCAACGCATGCAAAGAAAGACTTACCATCGAGAGGAAGGCAGGAGGAAGAGGAATTATAGACATGAGATCATTACACACAAACAAATATAAAACACTTAGGAAATTCTTTCACAGCAAGCAAACCAGCCTCCACACAGCGACAGTGAAAGCAGACAAAAAACTACACACCTCTCGACTTAGCCCGGGCAGACCACTCAGCAGACACACACAGTCACACCCAATTACAACAGGAAAAAAAGATGAAAACGTGGTCAGAGAAAACACTCCACGGAAAACACAGATACCACATAGAACAAGACCACGTAAATAAAAAACAATCATACACCTGGTTACAGGATGGGCAGCTATCCTCCCCCCCCCCCTGAGACTGAAGGCTTCTTACTTGCCATCCAGGATAAAGTCATATTAACCAGAAACTACCAAAAGCATAAAAACCAAATTCATCAAAGACCCGACTATTGCAGAGGACAGATGTAGGAAATGCCACCAGCAGAAAGAAACGATCGAAAACACATAACGAGCGGATGTAAAATATTGGCCGGAACAGAGTACACAGCCAGGCATGATTCAGCTGCCAAAGTAGTTCACCAAGCACTGGCCACAACATACAAACTCATAGAAAACACAGATCTCCCTACTACAAATACACGCCAACATCATACTTGAAAATGAAGATTACAAGCTCTACTGGGACATCGGTATCCATACAGATAAAACAGTCTCCGCCAAATAGACCCGATATTACTTTTCAGTGCAAAAAAGGAAAAAGTCACCTATCTAATTGACATAGCTGTCCCCAACGACACACAAACATCCCAACGAAATACACAGAAAGAAAATTTCCAAATACACAGATCTTGCAACGGAAATAAAAAGGCTATGGAAACAAGAAAAAGTCATCATTGTCCCCCTCATTATATCAGCCACAGGCCTTTACACCAACAACATTCACACCAAACTTAGTTGCAATTATGGACTCAACACAATCATACACAAAAACATTCAGAAGTCAGTGATTTTGAAAAACCATGTAAACATGTCAGGGTCATTCCTTAATACACTATCGTAATGCGTTTGTGCTGACTTGGTTTGCGCCCGTCAGCCAAACATGAACCACAATTGATCAAATGTGAGAAGAAGAAAACCACATATTCATTTGGTATCATCAAATGGTCACAAACAATCATAATAATAATATAAAACGCAATGCAAAGAAAGACTTACCATCGAGAAGGAAGGCAGGAGGAAGAGGAATTATAGACATCAGATCATTACACATAAAACAAATACAAGCACTTAGGAAAATTCTTTATCAGCAAGCGAAACCAGCCTCCAACACAGCGACAGTGAGAAAGCGACAAAAACTACACATTCCTCTCTCGACTTTATCCCGGGCAGACCACTCAGCATTCACACATAGTCTCACCCAATTACAACAGGAAAAGATGAAAAACGGTGGTCAGAGAAAAAAACACCTCACGGAAAACACAGATACCACATAGAAACAAGACCACGTAAATAAAAAACAATTTATACACCTTGGTTAAATTGGATGGGCAGCTATTCCCTGAAACAGAAGGCTTTTTACTTGCCCAACCCGGATAAAGTCATATTAACCAGAAACTACCAAAGCATATCATCAAAGACCCAACTATTACAGAGGACTGATGCTCAGGAAATGCCTTAATCCAGCAGAAAGAAACGATCGAACACATAAAACAAGCGGATGTATAAATATTGGCCGGAACTGAATACACAGCCAGGCACATGACTCAGCTGCCAAAAAGTAGTTCACCAAGTACTAGCTACAATATACAAACTCATAGAAAACACAGATACCCAATACAAATACACACCAACATACATACTTGAAAATAAAGATTACAAGCTTCTACTGGGATATCAGTATCCATACAGATACAAAACAGTCTCTCGCCAATAGACCCGATATTACTTTTCAGTGCAAAAAAAGGAAAAGTCACCTATCTGATTGACATAGCTGTCCCCAACGAGACAAACTTCTAAACGAAATACACACAAAAAATTTCCAAATACACAGACCTTGCAACGGAAAAATAAAAGGCTATGGAAACAAGGAAAAAGTCATTATTGTCCCCCTCATTATATCGGCCACAGGCCTTACACTAATAACATTCACACCACACTTAGGTACTATTAGGACCTCAACACAAACATACACAGATACAATTTAGAAGTCAGTGATTTTGAAAAACATGTAACATTGTCAGGGTCATTCCTTAATACATAATGGTAATAGCGTTTGTGCTGACTTGGCTTTGACCCCGTCAGCCAAAACATAGGAACCACATTGACCCAAATGTGGAGAAAGAAGAACTTTTTTGTAATAATAATAATAATAATAATAATATTCCCAACAGTAAGAACTATTTAGAGGGAAAACAAGTAAAAGAATATCAATGAAATTTTCTCTTAAAACTAAGGCTACTAAAGTAAACAAAAAACAAAAATAGACAAAAACAACAAAAAAAAAAGAAAAACAAATACAATAAAAATCTGTAAAATCAATAGAAAATTCAATGCATCAGCGCAGTACAAATTAGAATAAAGATGAAATAAAACAAATATTAGTTTTACATACATCCATACATCAGCTTCTAAAAGTATTTCTATAAATGTCCTATACATCAAGTGAAAGTACTATAATCCAGCACATATTGAACCGAATCTTATTTTCGGTGTCCGACTATAAAATGTCACATTCATTACTAATTAAGTTAAATTTTATTGCACATAACATTGATTGGTTCAATTCACCTGCGATTAGTCCTAGCACCTGAACAAACAAAAGTAGCCAAGTATTTCGCTAATTAATTCTAGCCACCTAAATATAGCCACCTCCGATAGCAATACATTCTGAGGCTACAAGTCTCGATGGGACTCGTGCAATAATCTAATACAATGAAAACTTATACACTTACAACTCTCCTGCGAGCCTCAAGTGTTTGAAAATTTAAATCTCTCCAATAACAAAGACCAACACAAAAACAAATATTTTTAGAAACCCATCTTTGAACTCGTTCTAGCATTAGTTGTAGCTACTAAATAATATGCTGGCTCCAAACAAGAGAGGCATACTCCATGTTTGGATCTCACCATAAGACTCATATAGATCAGTATTAAAGATTTGTTCACCTATTAAAGCTCTTCTAGACAGTTGCGCACTTATAAAGCCCATATAGAAGATTGGCTTCCAGTCCGTTTATTATTAATGTGATTAGAAAAATTCATTTTGTTATCGTAATACTATCTCTTCAAGTCCCTTACACTGTTTGGTGCGGCCCGATGAGTTGACTTTCCCAGTGAATTATTCATATGTTAATTATATGGTTTTTCCTCGTCAACCACGACATAATTTTACATTATTAGAAATATTTTTTCAAGTCTAATTTTATTGTGCTTACCAACACATCCTTAAGCAGCGCTAAGCTCAGTTTGAAGCAGTTTACAGTCCTGAATACATGATACGGGCGCATACAGCTTGAGATCATCAGTTCTTGGAGAAGGATTGTAGGTATATCGACATGGTCTGCCGGTCAGTTGAATTCTCTCTTTTATAGCTTCTAAAGATGCTAAAGCCGAGTCTCACGGATGGTACTTGTCGAATCCATCATTATTTCGCCTCCTAAGTCCGTATTTAAAAAAATTTACAAGTAATTTTTCATTTGTTCTCAACCCATATTTTGGTATACTTCTGGATGTAGGTTCTCTTTTCTAATCTCTCCCATACTTCTCTACTCTCTTTTTGTCACCCTTAACCACTGCTTCCCGCTAATGACTCTTATATAAATCAACCCACCGTTTCGGTGGGGAAGCGTCCCAACACGCTATTACTGTTCCTATGGCGTCTTGTTATACCTATGCTGGCCGTCTCAGATGAGTAATAGCCATAATGACCCGCATTTAGAAGGAATCTTTTGGTGTCACAGGAGGCGATCGGGAGTATCAAAGTAATCGAAAACGGGTTTAACATTAAGCTTAGAGGTTGAAAGGGGGGGTCTGACTTTGATATAGTTTTGACAGAGGGGGGGGGGGGGGGGGGGGGGGGGGGGGGGGGTGGGATGATTGGGTTGTTGGGACGGTGGGGTGGGGGAGGGGGTCACGTGATTGATGTGTTGTTCTGGATCATATAATTAAACTTTGTTGGGATCAATATTTGGTGTGATGTTAACATGGTCATTTGGGGGGTCTCATCCGAAGTTTTTTTGCATTTTGTTGGGAGTACCTTTATTTATATTTTTAGTAATTATCTGATCAGGATATGTTTGATGTTGTGATTCTTAGTGTTGAATTGGTTGGTGTTTGTGTTTCACTTATAGTTTTGATTTTTGTGGGGGTGTTTAGATTTTTCTTTTTAGGATATGGTGTCACATTATAAGACGTCTAAGTTGTGATTTATTTATTTTTTGTAATTTGTATTTGAAAGGTTTAAAGTTATAGCGTTGTTGGAGCAATGTTAACTTCAAAAATGACGAGCGTTATTTTGTTAAAGATTTTGTAGGAAAGTAGAAATGTTTAATAATTTATAATAACCCAATGATGAAAGGTATTATCAGGTAAATTATAATTTAAAAAAAAACCGGTCAAAGTGCAAGATGAACTTGCACAATTAGTGTTCCGGTACAGTTGATTGTTTTTAAAATAAAAAATTTTTGTTAGGGTGGTTAAAATGATTAGTGACTTCTCAAAACACACCCCCAATTGAGTTTTCAAACAAAGTTGGTTTCCAATCTTTTAACTGAAAACTGGTGACGCTGAAATTTTGTTTTTTTTAATTATACCAATTACATAATTAAAGGTAATGACACAATCGTGTTATTTTTCGTTCAATCTAATACCCCGTGGAGAATATTTTTAGAATTTTTTTCAAAAATTGTTTGTCTAGTACTTTTCGAGTTAAGGTAGGGGAACACAGCGATTTTTTAAAAGTAATAACGAGAAAAAAGTGTGCGCATGTATTTCATGATATATATAATTTTTTACTCGTGTGTTTTCACAAGCTTTTCATTAGAAACCACACTCACTCGATTGAACTAGTAAAAAAAAATTTTTTCACTTCCGATTTCAACCCCCTCAAATAACGAACCCCTTTAAGTCACAATTTATGATTACGGTGGTTAATTAAAACGATCCAGTGACTTTCACAAAACACACACCCCAAAGTGAGTTTTTCAACAAAGTTTGTTCCCAAACATTACTGAAAAACTGGGATGGTGATTCCTTGAATTTTGTTATTTTTTAATACCAATTAAATTATTTTAAGGTAATGCACTCGTGAAAGTTTCATTCAATCTATAACCCGCCTGGAGATTATTTCCAGAATTTTTTCAAAAATTTTTTGATCAGTACTTTTCTGTACGATGATAAGTTAGGGGACTCAGGCAATTTTTAAAAGTGAATACGTAAGATAGAACGACGAAAGTCGGTGCGCGCAAGTATTACATTATATATATATATTTATATATATTATATATATATATATATTTATATATATATATATATATATATATTTAATAATGTATTTTACTCGTGTTTTTACACAAGCCTTTCATTTGACACCACACTCGATGACCTATTAAAAAAATATTTTTTCACTTTCCGATTTCACCCTCAAAAACGAAACCCCTTAAGTCCAAATTTATGTTACAGGTGGTATATAAAAAACGATCAGTGACTTCACAAAACACACCCAAATGAGTTTTCAACAAAGTTTGTTTCTTATCTTTACTGAAATCTGATGACCTTGAAATTTTTGTATTTTTTATTATACCATTATAAATTATTAAAGGTAATGCATTTCGTGATAATTTTCGTTTCAAATCTACACCCCGTGGAGAATATTCCAGAATTTTTTCGAAATTTTTTGGTGAGTACTTTATCGATGGGTAAACGCCGGGGGACAGCGATTTTTTTCGCGACGAAATTTTTAAAAAATAAATACAAAGATAAGTGCGAGTAAGTACTAATATTATATATTTATTTTTTACTCGTGTTTTTTCACAAGCTTTCATTGACCACCACACTCGATGTACCCTAAGTAAAAAAAATTTTTTTTTCACTTCCGACTTCACCCACACTAAACTAACCCCTCTTAAAGTCAAAATTTAATTCTCAAATACGTACATGGCTCTGATGAGGCCATCAATTCCTATATTATTACCAAAATTTACACCTATCTATGTCTCAGAAATAGTTTCGGAGAAGAAAATCGGGTTTGTGACTGACAGACAGACAGACAGACAACGAAGTGATCTTACAAGTGTTTCCGATACGGAACACTAAAAATTACTTCGCACGAGTATAAAGTAAACATATAGCTAAAATAACTATAGTTATTATATAATTAGATAGTTATATAACGACGAGAAAACCTCGAAAGTTGATAAGTTACACCTTGTTTGAGTTGTCCATTTCTTATCTAATAGTGGTGGCAATAACAGGGTGATTCGAATTTTATTATATATTATGAAGCCCTAGTTTTTAAAATAGTTTCCTATCAATCTGCAAAATGGCCGTGGCAACATACAAAAGCTCTATAACAAATCAGAACGAATTCTTTTCGAGTGGCCATATGTTATATACTGTTGATTTTAAAAGTCCTTAAGTCATCTTTAATCATTATTACGGACTGATTTTGGATGTTCAGGACCGAATTCAATCGCTTCTTAAAAGTTATTTTCATTTAGAGTCCGGTTTTTAAGACGGCCTTGTTTTCCATCATCTTCAGTGGGCGTAAACACAACCTCGGTCACGACCTTGGGTGGCTAGTCAATCTTGTTGGCTTAGTGGATTTGGATCCTACATGTAAATCGTCGCTGAATTCATTTCGACCGGGTTGGGGGTAGTTAACAGGTTGGACTGCCGCGATCTATAATTTTGAGTTTGTGGTTGAACGCCGGTAAGATTTTTCCAAATATTTTTATTTTTATTGTGGTAAATATGAATTAAACTGAGTCTTTGGATGTGTATTTTTTAATTTGCCATTCAAAATATTAGAAAAAAAAATTTCACTCCGATCGGAGTAATCGGCATTGCAAGTGAAAATTTTTACTAGATGCCGAACACTCCGATCGGAGTGTCCAATTAAATAAGTAAAGAAATAATAAATCGAACTCATGAACTCAAAACATTTATTTCTAAATCATTTTTGTACATTTTTATGGTAATCCTCAAAGCAATTAAGGCAAAAACCTGGTTGTCCAGGGCACATTTTGCATTCATACACTGTTTGCTTTCTTATTTTATTTTTCCTGCATTCTTTGCATTCCTTTCTGCTTACCCGTTTTGTTTCTTTAGTTCCTTTTTTTTCACTAACAATTTTTTCTACTTTGCTAATGCTGTGGACATTTATTTGGCCTGGAGGAATTTGCGGCAAATTAGTAATTGGTCGTCTGGCTAGTAAATTTCTTATGACATCCAATCGGAAGTCATATAATCGTAACTGGTCAGACCGCGAATATTTATTGTACAAAAAATAGGCGTTTATCATGCTCATTTGCAGCACATGCATGAATAACTTTTTGTACCACCGAATGGTTTTACGGCTGCAAGGATAATATGCCATCATTTGATCCTGTCTATCTATACCGGACATAAAAGCATTATATCCAATGATTGCGGAAGGTTTTTCAGATTCTTGATTTCTTTTGTTTTTAAAAATGCCCATTTCGCTTCCAAATTCTGTTGAAATGTATTGAACATTGCGTTTATCGCGCCATTTTCCGACATGCACTCCATTGCAAAACATAGATTTATTCTCACCACGTTTTAAGTTTGCACTCATTACCTCTTTCGGATTATCTTTCCTCTCAGCTCTCAGCGTACCAGTGCAGTATGTATTTTGTTGAAGTAATTTCCTAGCTAAATTAACACTATTGTAAAAATTGTCTAGATAAACAGCATGTCCCACACCCAATTTTTCCTCCAATAAATGTAAAACAATCTTTTCAGTATGTCCGCTTCCACCATAAACATCTGTCGCACCTTCGTAGACACGAAATTTCAAAATAAGTCCATTAGGCTCTGTCAGCATGTATAACTTCATACCATACTTATGACGCTTATTCTTGATATACTGTTTAAACTGGAGACGACCCCGATAAAGTACCATAGCTTCATCCAAAGACAACTCTCTTCCAGGATAGTAAATTTCTCCCATCTTGTTGTTAAAAAAATCTGCCACAAATCTAATCTTTCCTAGCCGATCTGCCGGATCCATATCTGGAGATGTAAAATGCAAACACCTCAAGATAAGCAAAAATCTATTCCTTGACATATATTTTCTAAAAACAGGTAGATTAAATAGCGGATCAGTTTTCCAATAATCGTTAAGACGGCTCAAGGATATTGTGCCAGTGTGAAGTAACAGGGCCAAAAAAATTTTTAGTTCGTCAAGAGTAAGATCTTTAAAATTAGTAATACGTGATTTTGTACTTGTTTCTGGGCGCAGCAAAACCTCGACTGCGTAAGAGTTCGTTCGTTCTACAATAGTTTGTAAAAAATCATCATCAATGATCATTTCGAAAAAATCGATAGGTGCACCCTGTCCTGGAATTTGCACCAATAATTCCTGGGTTTTCTGGAACAAAATTTGTTTTAACGCACCTCTGTCGTTCCATTTTATCTCATCAAGGCTAGGAAGTGTTTGATGTGGCCGAATAGGGTCTATAAAATTCTCTTCTTCGGACTCGGAGCTTGAATTTACATCACTATCGTCTGTGTCTGGTACGTAATGTTCGTCACTACTACCTCCGCTTTCTTCCAATAGCTGCAATAATTCAGTGTCAGTTAGCTTCTTTTTCTTATCATATACCTTTTTTTCATCACTACAATGTCTTTTTTTAATACCAGAAGGCCCAGGTTGATTGTCCATATTGTACGGCAGATTACAACCAAACCAAAAGCAAATCCGCGGAACCACTTAAGCACCTGTTAGAACTTGCGTTTTTAAGCAACGCCACCACTAGAAACACGTTTCATATACAACGCCGATGGAATACTAAAACGTTTCGTAAGAACGCATGTCGAACTCCGATCGGAGTAGACGGCGTTGGCGAAGAGACCCGACGCACTCCGATCGGAGTGGTCGGCAGTCAACCTGTTAAGGTAGAAATAACGCCCGTGGTAATACTACCAAGTTGTTTTAAAAGTGCTGTGATATATATATGTGTGTTTCACAAATATAATAGTATTCCAGTCGATATATCTATAAAAGATATAATGAAAAGGAATTTATAAGGTTGGGTAAGTAAACGTGATTTGAAAATTTTCAAATCAAATAAATTTAAAAACTACATTAGAAGAATCATTAGTTACTAATGAAAACCTTACCCATTTAAACCGACAGGCATATTCCTGTTTATTGCATGCCTATTTGGTTTCTTTACTTATCGTGAGAGATTAACACAAATTAAAGTATCTGTAATTTATTTTTACTATTATTTAAGAAGCAAAATTCCACACGGTCAGTCTTGAGACTCCGAACAAATTAGTATAACCACTTGGTGAGGACCATACTTTATATTCAATTGATTGGTAGTCACCGACTAAAATCATTACCTGAATAATCAAAGAGGCTCAAAGAGAACAACTCCTCGCTACGCATTTAAACCGTTTGGTATATTACTGTTATTATTGGTAGGGTTCGCTGGGGGGGGGGGGGGGTTAAAGAGGCAAGATTGCAATAAATACAGCAATTTCTATCACTGAGCTGTTTTCCACTAAAAGTTACGGCAGCGTGAGGACATCATCATACTATTAGGTTCTCGAAAAAGTAGCCTGTTAAAGTAATATTGACAAAATTGTTGTGGTTTTCACAGATCTCATTTAAAACTAATTTAATACAATTCAGGAAGTTCTGTAGAGACAAGAGAAATATTAGTCTCGCGTTGCCAAGTCCGGATTATATGGTGGATACATTAAAACTTCCCAGCCAAGCTCTCTTAATTTTTCCCTAGTCATCAAAGATGTGTGTGGTCTGGTTCTGTCATGGTGAAAGGGCGACACCCTCTATGTTGACTAGTTACGATCGATTTTATTATTTTTTTTTGATCGCTTGCTTTAATCACATCAAATTGCCACCAGTAGAATTACAGAA
>JAHKBH010000444.1:0-50000 GCA_019049505.1 Pachyrhynchus sulphureomaculatus
ACGAGTACAAAAGATATTATCGAACAAATTACAAAACGGAAATGGAGTTGGGCAAGACATACTGCAAGAGATAATGGTACTAAATGGACACCAAGAATAAACTTTTGGCGACCTAAACAAACAGCCCGATGATAAGGAACATCGCCAATGAGATGGGAAGACGACGTATGTAGAATAAGTGGAAAATATTGGTACTGGAGGGCTCAGAATAGGAACGAATGGAGGAGCTGGGGGGACGCCTATGACCAGAAATGGACGAGAAGTACCTGATGATATATATATATATATATATATATATATATATATATATATATATATATATATATATATAAATAAATAAATAAATAAATAAATAAATATATATATATATATATATATATATATATATATATATATATATATATATATATATATATATATAAATAAATATATATATATATATATATATATATATATATATATATATATATATATATATATATCACGTCAATCTTAAACATCCTTTATCTTACTTTTTATCCTCATTTCCACCAAGAAATAACCCCTGGAGGTTTGTCTGTGTACTCTAATCAATAACTTGTGTTTTAAAATTAGTACAAGTTCACGAAGTTTTCAAATTAAAAATTTTAAATAATAAAGCAATACATTAGTTTTAGAAAAAAATAACATGTAACGTTAGTTATTAGGGTTCCACGTAATAGAATACTGAAACCAGTAAAAATTATTTTAATTAATTTTGATTTATTTCGAAATAATGAAAATCAGAGATTTCTCTACAGGAACTATTTTAGAAAGTCAGATTTTCTAAAAAAGAAAGTAAGTAGTACGTTCAATTTATAAATAAAAATAATCCCATTAATTCGTCTCTATATACAACAGCTAATAATTAATACCTTAAAATGTGAGTGAAAAGACCATCAGTCCATTCTCTAGTATTAGGATCTAAAACACCATACAATGCCTCCTTACTGATGGCTTTAGGATCTATAACGTGAGCGACGCCTTCTGTACCCTCAAAACGTTCCAAAGCTTTTAGAAGTACTCGCCAAGCTGTGCTCTTTCCTGAACCACTAGGACCGACCATCATGAGACCGTGGTTAAGGGTGCAGATTTGGTAAAGTTGAAGAACCTATAAATGTAAAATAAATAAAGTGATAATTATTAAAAATTCAACTCTTTAATATCTTCAGAAAAGTTGATATTTACAAAAGATCCTCGAGATTTACCTTATTTTAGTCCATATATAAGAGATGTTTTTAAAACTAGGACATTTTTCGCTCAATTCTAGATGCTATTCAAACAGTTAGTGATAGCAAAGATCTAGGCATACACAAGTTAAATAATTTAGGAAATATACCTTTTTAAAATGATAACGTTTTATTTTCTGTATTGTTCAACATAATCATAAACCAACAAGTTAACCCAAACTAACCGATTCGTGTGTAGTTTAATTCTCCTTAAACTTTTAATGAGAGCAAATAAGCAAAAATCTGAAAAGTGATTTGCCCCGTATTTCTTTGGTAAACACGCAGTTCTAAAATCGATACTAAATTTGACTTTCTTCCACTAAAGGACACGAGAGTTGTATGATAAGTACCTGGTCTCGGCCAGAGATGGCGTTATTACTATTTAAAAAGTTATTTTTTTCGTAAACATAACCTTTCACAAGAATTCTGTCAAATTTTCAAGGTCCTGCGTAATTTTAGTTTGTGAGCAGCAGCCATTTAAATAGAACAACTTTTGCGATTTTACAACAATGGAAAAAATTGAATATCGAGCAGTGATAAAATATTTGTTTTTGAAAAAGAAAACGAATGAGGAGATAAAAACAGAACTCAGCGGTTTATGGAGACTCTGTACCTTCGTTATCGACCATAAAATATTGGACAGCTGAATTCAAACGCGGTCGTACCAGCATTTTTGATGAAGAACGCCCAATCGTTTAAATGTGGTCACATCAGAAATGGTTGAAAAAATCCACGATATAGTGATAAGTGATCGGAGAGTAAAAGTGCGTGAGCTTGCTGAAACTATAGGCATCTCAATTGAATGGGTGCAGAACATTTTAACAACTCATTTGGATGTGAGAAAACTTTCCGCAAGATGGGTGCCGCGATTGCTAACAAAAGGCAATAAACACGCACGTGTGTCAACTTCAAAAGAATATTTGGTGATTATAAAGCGCAATCGGAACGATTGTTGACGTCGATTCAGAACTGTTAACAAAATATGGATTCATCACAGCACACTAGAGACCAAAGAACAGTCCAAACAATGGACTGGAATGGAACCGGCGCCAAAGAAGGTCAAGGCGACGTTATCGCTTTGTCATAACCACAGTGTTTTCGGATGAACGCGGCATAATCCACGGCGATTACCCTGAAATAGGCAAAACGATTAATGGAGAGTATTATGTCAACTTATTGGATTGTTTCAACCACACTGTGAAAGAAAAACGGACGCATTTGGCAAAGAAAAACGGCCGCATTTGGCGAAGAAAAAAATTCTCTTTCCTCAAGGCAATGCACGCGTGCACATTTGTGTTATCACCATGGCAAATTCCAAAAGTTGGGATACGAATTGCTTCTGCATCAACCATAATCTCAAGATTTAGCCCCCTGCGATTATTTCCTATTTTCGATTATGAAAAAATAACTCGGCAGAAAAAAACTTGGCTCAAACGATGAGGAGATTGCTGCAACAAACACCTATTTTGAAGAGTTAGAGAAATCGTATTTTTTAGATGGGATACAAAAGATAGAAAAACGTTGGACTAAGTGTAACGAGCTAAAAGGAGACTATGTTGAAAAATAAAATAAATTTTACACACAAAAATGTGTTTATTGTCAAGGCCAGGTACTTATACAACCCTCGTAGCTTAAACCAAACAATACAACTTGCTATTTTAAATGATAGGTACTTTATGGAGCACAGGCTTCTGAGATATTTATAACTGACACTTGAAATTTGCATCTATAAATTGTTGCCGTTAAAATTGGAAATAATGGAAAATAAGATCACTTTCAGATTTCTTAATTCCAAATACCCTGAAAAGGACATATATAAGACATTGTATTTGAAGCAACTCCTTTAACATCCTTGACTACACATAGTTATACTTACAATTTGTTTATTATCGAACGAAAACCCAAAAAAAACACAAGAAAAATTCTCACAAGACTATCGAAACTATACAGAATTTAATCACATAATTGGCTAATTTATTTATGAGTAAGTTAGAAATAGAGGTTAGTTAATAATTTGAGTACTTCTCAAAGATATGGTATCGGTATGTTCATGTATTAGCGATTTTCGATACAAAAAAAATCTGATGTAGATGATTTTGTTTAATTAAATAAAACTGTTATGACTCCATTAAATTTACTTGTGAAATTGACATCAGAACAATTACCATTCGCGGTAATTTTAGTTTAATTTAAAATTAATTAAAAATAATAAATAAGAATTTTACATTTATAGGAGGGATATCACAACAGATAAACAAGTTTCCAACACAACTGAAACTTGACAATTTCATCGACATATTGTTCCTGGTAAAATTGAAAATAATGGAAAAATAAAAGTAAATTTCTCAATTCCAAGAACCCTGAGAAGAATATATAATACTTAAGTGACACGCTTAAAGATATAAGTTTCTACTTTACCTTTACATGTGTATCAAATTTGTAATTCATATCACAGACCGACAGAAATTGGAAAGTATCTCAGGGGATATTTTCACGAATAAAATACTTCCTTCTAGCGAGGGAAATAAAACTGATTCAAAATTTCAGAAAACGAGATTTTTTAAAAAGGTCACATAAATAAATTGAATAGAAATCAAAATTTATCATATTATAATCAAATTTTGAAGTCTTCTGCTGGAACCACAATAAGGTTAATGCCTAACATCCCTTATCGCGATAATAAGGCGCAAAAATAGTCCACTAAATAACGTGTTAAATGGAGTGGCCACACTTGCATTTAGCGTCTAATGTCGATAAATGTTATTTAAAAATAATTTTCAAGATGGAGGTCGAAGCTGTATTATTTCATAAGTGTGAATTACTATATGAATTTATTGCATTACTGGACGAAAAAAAAAAGCAATAATGAAAAGAAGATGGTGGATGATAAAAATGCACGGCAATCGTACACGGTTAATCTTAATTTTTATTTTCTTTTAGGGGGGCTCCGCACGCATAGGGCTTCCTTCTATGGTTGTTGGAAATGGCAACGCTTGTTTAATTCGACGCCAAGCATCATTTTGACTGCTACGATTTTTAAGCCCTTTTTGTAGGGGATCCAATAAAAATGGTTCAGTCTGCAATAATTCCAGAAACTCGAGCACCTTCTTATTTGACCACTATATAGTTGTACTTAACCTCAATCGACAGTTGGTTCGGCAAACACATGTGGTCTTGTCGCGCTAACGATGTACAATAATAATCGCTGATGTGGCCCCTACACACATTAAATAACGCGATGTGCTAAAAAAGACTGCCTCCCGAGCTATCGCCTAACCCTTAACCTCATTATGAATGTAGTTACAAAATTTCCGCGTTACATCGTGACTACACCTATGTTTAATGTCCATTAACGAGATAATTAACGGCATTAAATCTTAGTGTGGCCCCAGCTTTACTGTGATCGCGTAGGCAACAGTTTCTAAATAAAAAATAAAACCGGCCAAGTGCAAGTCGGATGTGCGCAATTAGTGTTCCGTACTGTGTTGCTTTTAAAATAAAATAAAATCCTTACCTAGGCTAAGTTAATTAGATCACTGTCATGTATACATCTTAAGATCCAATATGTATTTTTTCACGTTTTTTCTTAGTCAATAATGTATAACAGTTATAGCATCTTAGCTACCTAATAACACATAGGCTGAAAAGTTTTTAGTCTGACACATAGATATCGCTCTTTTCAAAAAAATCCATATAATTTTTAGGAAGTACCAACTTTCAAACGATACGTGTCAAAATTTCATGACATTTCGACGATTAGTTTACAAGTTACAGTGCTGTCAGTGACGTTATTTTTGATATTTTCGAAACAATGGAAAATATCGAATTTCATGTGTTGATTAAACACTGTTTTTTGATGGGAAAAAATACCGTTCAAGCAAAGCTTGGTATGATTAGTGTTACGGGGACTCTGCTCCTGGAAAATTACTCATCATTTACTGGTATGCTGTATTTAAACGCGGACATACAGGCACAAATTATGCTGTACGCTCAGGACGCCCAAATGAGGTGGTTACACCAGAAAACATCGAAAAAATCCACAAAATTGTTTTGAATGACCTTAAAGTGAAATTGCATGAAATAGCTGACACCCTAAAGATATCAAAAGAATGTGTTGGTCTTATTTTGCACGAACATTTGGGCATGAGGAAGCTCTGTTCGAAATGGGTACAACGTCTGCTGACGATGAACCAAAAACAACAACGTGTTGATGATTCTGAGCGTTGTTTGGGCCTGTTTAAGAGCAATAAAAAGGATTTTATTATGTGATATGTGACAATCGATGAAACATGGATCCACCACTACACACCGGAATCATATCGGCAGTCAGCTGAGTGGGCAGCAGCCGATGAAAGCCGCCCGAAGCGACCAAAGACACAACAGTCGACTGGGAACGTTTTGGCCTCTGTATTTTGAGATGCGCATGGAATAATTTTCATCGACTATGCTGAGAAGGGTAAGACCATCAATAGCGAATATTATATAAAGTGATTGTTGCGTTTGAAGGCAGACACGGCAAAGAAACGACAATGAAACGGCTCCAAATGAACAAGAAAAAAGTGATCTTTCATCAAAACAATGTACCATGTCACAAGTCAATAGTTACGATGGCAAGAGATTTAGCTCCAATGAAGAAGTTATCGCCGAAACTGAGGCCTATTTTGAAGGCAAAGACAAATCCTTCTAATCCTTCTACAAGAAAGGTATAGAAATGGTAGAAAAGCGTTGTACTGATTGTATCGCTCTTGAAGGAGACTATATTGATGAATAAAGTCGAATTTTGCAAAAAAAATGTGTTTTAAGTAGCTAGACCAAAAACTTTTCAGCCTATGTGTTAGCCAATAAATAAATCTAGCTCAATCTAGAATCTGGTAATAAAAGTGTAAAACAATCTACAGTTTTCGAGATAGGAGGGGGACAATGATTTTTGGAAATTTTTTTTGAAGTAATACAACGAAGTGTGTATGACATCATATATATTTTTGAACCCGTATTTTCACAAGCTTTCATTTGACACCCAACTCAATGACCTGGTAATTTTTTTTTTCACTTCCGATTTCATCCCCCAAAACTTACCCCTTAAGTGAAAATTTAATTTTCAAAACTGTACGGCCCTGATTGGGCTATCAATTCTTATATTTGTGTCAAATTTCAACTTTCTATCTCATATAGTTTCGGAGAAAATCAGGTGTGACAGGCAGACGCACACCGAAGTCATCCCGTAAGTATTCTGTACGGAACACTAAAAAGTAACATATAAATAACAGTTTCTCATACCTTTGACATCCAGGTGTCCCTCTACGCAGCATGAAATAAAACGAAGCGCTGAATTTAATATGTACTGTGACATTGATGAAACACAAAAATAAAACATAAATTCCATCTTAGGAAATTCTCACGCGTACCAATATGGGAAATATGAACTTAGAAATAAGGTCGGTGAAACCAGACTTTTATAGTATTGTCTGTTCAACAGCGTTTTAATGCTTATTTGGTTCTTCTAAAGTGAAGAATACAAATAAATAAAAAACCGTTGCAAGACGGATAAAACTTGTTTTATTATCCATTTATATTCATAATATTCATTACCAAAATTAATAATGTAAAAATTTCACATTATTGTCTACGTTAGCCCCGTGATAAATTTTGTAATTAAAAAAAAGGTTTTATTCTTATGCTGTAAAAATATTTAACATAAGAACAATATGTACGATTTTTAAACCATATCTCACCTTTTCCATCCAAGAAGATCCCTGTTCATCCCCTTCTCCACAAACCAAATATTCTTCTGCACATACTTTTCTAATTTCATCTTTAAGACCTAGATAGACAAAAATATCGATAAGTATAAACTGACTCAAATACAAACGAAAAAACTTACAGGGAAAACGATCTTGAAAAAATAAAGCATTTTTTGTAATTAGTTTTTTACAAGATATGCATAGAGCTAATTTTTACCGAATGATATTATTGTCTAAAATATCTGGTAAATAAATATAGTTGATTCAGTGGATTAGTATTTTTATATATAAAATGTTTTTTTTTTTTTGTATTTGCCTTCTGTAACTTATTTGAACCTAGCATATTTTAAATGGTTATATTATATCTTATTCTGGAAAGATGTATATACCTTTCATTTCAGCTCTAGTATACTGCACATTAGGGAAGACATCATTCAATAAGCTAAACAGTAATGGAATATCCTCAGCGACTAGTTTGGGCACCATAGTTTCGCAAACCGATTGAATTAAAATTTCTTGTTCTGGTAAGTTTTCTGCTATACTAGCTTCATCAATATTAGTTTCTCCTAAAATTATATTTTAAAGTATGTAAGGTTTGTAGAAATATCAAAATCTATAACTAAATTAATATTTCAGAGTATTTTTAGTGTTCCGTACGGAACACTTATAAGATCACTTCGGTGTCTGTCTGTCCGTCTGTCACACCCGATTTTCTCCGAAACTATTTGTCATAGAAAGTTTGAATTTGGTAATAATATAGGAATTGATGGCCTCATCAGAGCCATGTAGTTTTGAAAGTTAAATTTTGACTTAAGGGTGAGTTTTGGGGGGTAAAATCGGAAGTGAAAAAAAATATTTTTTACTAGGTAATCGAGTGTGGTGTCAAATGAAAGCTTGTGAAAACACGAGTAAAAAATATATATATAATGTAATACTTGCGCGCACTTTTCTTTGTATTATTTTTAAAAAAAAAATCGCCGTCCACCCGCCTTATCTCGAAAAGTACTTAACAAAAAATTTTGAAAAAATTCTGGAATATTCTCCACGGGGTGTAGATTGAACGAAAATTATCACGAGTGCATTACTTGTAATAATTTATCCGGTATATAAAAAAAAAAAAAAACAGAAATTTCAAGGTCATCAATTTTCAGTAAAGATTGGAAATAAACTTTGTTGAAAACTCATTTGGGGTGTGTTTTGTGAAGTCACTGATCATTTTATACTTCCATTACAACATTTTTTATTTTAAAAGCAATCAACGTACGGAACACTAATTGTGTTAAGTTCAACTTGCACTTGACCGGTTATTTAGGTTGGTGAATTATTTTTACTGATACCGGTGGCTAAATAAAGTCACCTGGCTCAATATAGCCTACATAGGAGTTTTAAAAAAATTTGCTTAAAAAAAATCACCCCAGAAATATATTTAGTCCTGCCAAGAGATCCGAGATACCATTATATCATTGGTGTATTTGAACAGTAGTGGTACCAGTAAACAAAATGAAAATAAAAAAGTTAATCAAGAATTTTAGGGTTTAATGACTTATTAAATTAGCTGTGAAATGGAGATTTATTGATATAGGCTATAAAGTTTCTCACTTATTATTCAATATAAAATATATATTTGGCGAAATAACGTATTTTTATTGAATACTGCAACCTAATAAAAATAAACGCTCCTACTTAAGAGAACATCCTGTACAAGTAAATTTATTGTGATGTATCAAAACTTTTTCTATGATTTTACCTCTTTGTTGCATTCCTTCCTTAATTTTCTGAATTCTATCTCTTTTCACATTACCAGCAGAAATAAGAACAGATTTTAAAGCACGAAGGCCAAAGTCATAATGAGATTGATTCGATAATTGTTCATCACACAATCTAAAAAAAGAACAGAATAGAGGCAGATGCCCAACACGAATGACAGTTGCTAATAGTAATAACCTACAAAAGCAAACATTCCAACATAAACACTATTGAATATTCACGTATCACAATGTGAAGATATTCTCAAAAGACTTTAAAAAGATTTTAGAATTTTTGAATTTATTGCAGAAAATTATGAGAATATTTTTGTACACAAAATTATCAATTATATTAAAACATGATAAAATCATCATAAATAACACAATTATTCAAAATATCAAATTCTTTTGTCAGAAAATAGTGTTCAAAAACATTGACACCAAAATTAGATAGTTATTCCTAAAAAAAACCTCTTTAACAATACTTCTTGGACTTATACTATATAATCTGTTAAATTTTTACTTTATATACTGAACTTACTTAAAGAATGGTACGATCTTGCAAGCAAGTTTTTCAGCAGATCTGAAACCTTGTGAGAACAGCATCACTTCAGCGATAAGTTGTCTGTCAGGGGTGGTCATAGCTAAAGATCTAAACAATTTCTTTAAGTTATCGGGTAAATTCGATCTTCCTGCGTACCCAGGATTCATGGTTATAAAAATGGCCATATCGGGCGAGACACGGACTTGCTTGCCCACTAATTCTACGCTGATACCTGCAAGTTCAATGTTAATGGAATAAGTAACTACAAAAAAAACGGGTAATCCTAGAGTAAAAAGACATAGTTGACGTAATGAGTGTAACAGTCAATGCTCAATTCATGTTAACTTTTTCTTGCAGTTGTTTTGAAAAGGGTAATCAAAATTAAATAAAAAATATATATAACAAGTCAATTGAGAAGTTTGGGGCAAATAATTTGGAATTGTATTTATCCTTTTTTTCTAATTTTTCCATCATATTAATTGTGCACCCCAAAATGGTGGAGTTTGTGCTGCCTTATTAGTATTATTTAATTTAAAAAAATCAAAAGTAAGTTTAAAATCAAATATGCGTTGATTTTGTATGAATTATTTTTAAATTATATAGAAAAAAAAACTTTGTGTAAATTTATGATAGTATATGTAGCCAGACACTGTCACATAATTTTTTATAGCAAAATTCATCTTTTCAACTGGGCCCAGACCATCTGAACTATTTATTTTTGTGCATTTGAAGATATTACCCCAGTAGTGCGGAAGCTAATTACTCAAGGAGTTGGAAATTTACTTTGTTATATGAGACCTAACTAAAAAGAATAAAAGCTATTCCAGATTTGTCTGAATTTTCCACAACCTAGGATACCATTTGAAATGGTCTATGAACTGAATTAAAATTGCAATTTATGATAAAGATCTTTTTTTATATTAGTGATATAGATGTGTTATTATAAGTTGTAATGAATGACCCATTTCTAAACACCTAGTTTACTATGGGGAAATTCTGCCTACCATTTAATCTATGTGCTTCGATTAAAAGTGGGGTCATGGCCTTCCTAACAAAATGTTTTTTAATAGGAAACGAGGTTTTGTTCCTGAATAGCACCATTTACTGAAATTTGTATTATCTAGGTGAGAGATATGGATTTTATATAAATTAAGGACTAAAAAACTCCCTTTAGAAAAAAAATGGTAAAAATGTTTACAATGTATGTACAATATGAAGCCACAAATATTGTTTGAACAGAATGATAAATTAGTTCTCTATGAGGAATCATAGTTTTTGAAATTAGACACTGTCAAATTGCATCGACTCTTCAATATTGCGCACAGGGCGTCGTCTGGAATTTTTACTCCTTTAAATTAAAACACTGAATTTAGAATTAAAGTGGTTCACCTTGAACTAGACACCAACACGCTTTTACTATTCATCTTAAATGGTAATAAAATGAATCAAATGCGCTCAAAATACAATTTTTTCCTTCACATTTCAGCGAACTACATGGGATTTTGAAATGAAATGAAGGTAAAAAAAAACTATATTCAACTAAATTAACCTACTATGAAAAATGATTAATCCATCAACAAAAAGAAGGGAAAATTTATACGAAATTGTAATTTTCAAATCCTATTCCTATCCCTTAAATGCTAATATAAATAGGACAAAAAATACCTGTTTTATTTTCCGCATCATTATTAAATTTATCTAAATTGTGCATAATGTAAAATACCAATTACCAAAGAAAATTGTTACGTACTTCCAGATTGCTGGATATGTCCCTCACTACTTTCTTTTTGACTCTTAAGCGCCTCTTGAATAGTCTGAATTTGTTGAGATACTGCAGATAACATTCTCTCCTCTAATCTGTTAAATTCATCGAAACAGCCCCAGGCTCCCACTTGACACAGACCAACAAAAATACGACCCATAGCTTGGAAATCGAATGTCTCGTCGCAATTGAATACTAGTACAAAGCGACCTAACTGGTTACCAAGGGCTTTAACAGATTCAGTTTTACCAGTACCAGCAGGACCTTAAACAAAATAAAGAAGCAGTAAATCCTTCTATATTATAGAATTGAAGGTAAGAAGAATATATTATTAGCATAAAATAGGTGGCCTTAGAGATACTTACCAAATGGAGATCCACCCAGTCTTGCTTCCAAAGCTTGCGTCATTGTTAAGTAACACCTGTCTGTTAACGGTGTCTGTACCAGCCTATCTTGTACACCCAAATATTCAAAACCATAATAAAATTTAGCATTTGCCATATGAATTGTAAGCTGTTTCAGGACCTCAGTTTGACGAGGGTCAAAATAGAACCTACAAAAAAAAAAATAAAGGACATTTGCACTTTTCCAATAAAACACATAACACTGACCCATATTCAGAGAAATATAAAGAATAAAAATTGTATTATGTAACGTCAAACACCTAGCCACCATTCTATTGACCCTTTTTAAAAACAGTAAGCTAAACCACTGACGATCTAATCTGGCAATCCTCCATACTAGTTATAAAAGTTGTTTCCGAGGTTAGGAAATCTTACTCTTTGTGCTCTATTTATCCTGGAAACTGCTATCATGATCTTTACAAAACATCGTGTTGAGGCAATGCGAGTCAGCCGGCATGGCACTAGGCGAGCGTTCGTCCTGCCATTGCTGGCTCCGAAATCGAAGCTGATCAAATGTGCAATTGTTTATAATGGCAAAAAAATTTACAATCATCTGCCTCTCAAATCGAGAGGACTGGATTGCGAGAGGGTCTTTAGACGAAAGACCAGGGCCCTACTTATAAAAAAGGCGTACTATGCACTAGAGGAATTCTACAATGATAGACTGGAATTAGCATATAACAGTAGTTGAGTGATTGGCATTTGGGTTAACTTATGTGTAAATTTTGGATTTACTGCATTGACTACTAATCTTGTTCTGTTTTTTTTTTTCTTTTTTTGAATTTGTGTTTAATAATATAATAATAATTTAAGTTAAACTTGCTTTGTCAAAAAATACGTTGTATTTTAGGACAATAAAGCATATTTCTATTCTATTCTATTCTAAAAATTCCTAGATACTAACTTCAAAAATAAAAAACCCGCCTATTATTAAAGTTTTATTATTAGGTATGTGTTATCAATAACACATAATTACCTACCTCATCTGGCATAACCATTCAAACGTTTTGTTACTGCATACACCACTAGAGATCAACTTCCTAGTAATGGTTCTTTTGTGAACAAACTCGTTGATAAGGTGTTCAAGCTTCTTTCTTCTAAGCTGTGGTTGTTCCTGAAGTACTGAATCAGCTAATACATTCAAAGTATTTTCGACCTGTTGCAGAACTTTTTCTAGAGGACCTCTCTCTGGTTCGCCATTCATCTAAAAAAAAAAGTATTTTCAAAAGCCTAACCAACCGCCTATACTAAAAACATAACAAATATAAACATAAAATTAGGAGCTTTTTTGTGTTCGAGGTTAAAATAAACCAATTAGATTATATTTATTTTAGCCCTCCAATTACCCAGTGTTTATATCAAAAACATGCTTTGACAAGTTAACCTCAAAATATTTTAGGCTAGACCACAATTATACAATAACAACAGCGTATGTTAGAACCCTTCATCTTAACGGGACCGTTATCAGTAAAAGCAAGGTTCATTAAAAAAATCATAATTTTGTCGTGTTCATATATACACTGGAAGAAATAGTTGAGATATAAGAGTTTTCCTAATTATTTTTTAAATATTTTAAACTATTAAACTATATTAAATTTTTTGTAAAGTCCGTTTTTTTAATATTCTGAATCAAGGTTAAGTTATTGGGGAGGCGGATTCTTAGCCTGCCTTTTAAAAGTCTCTAAAATTTTTTTTATATTGGTACATACTAAAAATTTATTTTGTCAGCCAATGTTAGCAGTAGATTATATTGTAAATCTAGGACAAAAACCTAACACAGACAGTATTTTGTGACAACAGATGCCATTCAAAACAAAAACTTAACATTAATTCAAAATAAACATTTCCTATAAGCAAAGCGAGAACGTAAGTAAAATACATAAGAATTTACAAACTCTAAAAGATGTTTTATTTATAGAAGCACTTCTAACAAGTTTAGTGGAATTTCTAAAATCTTGTGTAATAAAACTGAAGGTATAAGTTAATTAATAATTAAATGAATTTTATTTTTTAAGACCTTTTTACTCAACCTGTACAATAATCACTTGAGAAATCTCTACATGCAATTGGATTCTCAACATTACTCATTTCTTTCGATCATTGTAAAAATCATTTAACTTAACGGTATTATTTTGCTTAAACATTTCGAGGTCTTTTTGGGAAAACACAATCTTTTCTACCCAGATAAAAACGATTACGTTAAAAAAGAAAAAAAAATAATAAAATCCGTTAATGACCATAAGTTAGTGTATCTGATGAGAGAAATGAAATAATTTTAAAATTCAAGATATGTTTGGAGGTACTGCATTAATAACTAAAAACACATAAGATTAAAAATTCATGAGGTCAAATAAGGTTGCTCTCTTATGAAAACTTGGTCTATTTTGTACAGCTTTTTCACCTCCTTGTATTATCAAAATCAGGTGATTTAAAACGTTTTTATGAAAAATTATAGTAAAAAAATCATTCAACAAATGTTGAAAACAAAATTCAAAATGGTTTTTATTGAACCGAGGCATACCCAGTCGAAGTTAATGAATTTTTTTAACTACTAAACTACCTTTGCTAACGCAGCTTCAACATCCTCGCTCCAAAATATCTGGGCAGCTAGTACAACAATCTGGTCTTGATACTTATCACACCATTCCATAAATAGCTTGGGATCAATGCCGTCTTTAAATTGCTTGATATCTTGCACAGCCTGAGTTAAGCTTGAGGCCAAAGTAACGCGCATTTCCTTTTCAACCAAGGTTAACCATTCATTAATTTTTGGGTGGTCTACGGTAGAAACTGGTGTTCTGAATAAAACCTAAAATGAAAAAAAGATTTATACTGTGTCTTAAATATATAAAATAACCAAAATTAAAAAAATCAGTTAAAATGTGCTATTATTTTGTAAGAATATAACTTTTTTGTTCACACTTTTCTCGAAAAATTTGAGCTTAGTTTTTCCAATTCTTAAAGAAATAAAAATATACGAAGGTTGTATGATAAGTACCTGGCTCTGACAACAAAAAAAAAACATTTTTATGTGTAAAATTTATTTTATTTTTCATCATAGTCTCCCTTTAGCACGATACCTAGTCCAACGTTTTTCTATCTTCTGTATCCCATCCAAAAAATACGATCTCTCCAACCCTTCAAAATAGGCGTTTGTTTCAGCAATAACCTCATTGTTTGAGCCAATTTTTTTTTCCGCCGATAACCAAAGCATGCCAACACTTGTTCTTGTAGAGCAATGCAGGAGGTTAAGAAAGGCTTCTGACTCAAACAGGTCATCCAATATGAAAGTACTTAATTCAGATATCCAGCGCTCTCGTAGACAAGATAAAAACCTTTACATTCCGAACATCTGTAAAGAAATTGAGGAACACTCGCTATAAGGAATAGTAATAATGAGGTTCTTACAAAAACAGATCGTATTGCAGACACCTGGAAACAATACCGCCAGAATCTTTTTGCTGGTAACCATCGATTCTGAGGTCAAAGGTACCGGATGGCATAACTAGCGAAGTGATAAGGTATGCCAAAAAATTTGGGCTGGCTAGCTGAATGGTGCGAATCCATCTTTGTTCCACTTTACAAAAAAAGTTTTACATCCGCTTGCATAAACTGTCTCCTCATTGCACTCATAAGTCATGCAAGCAAAGTAATGTTGTACATACTAAACCAGAGACTGAGACCCTGCTTCTCCCCACAAATAGGGGAAGAACAAACGGGATTTATAAAAGGTAAGAGCACCCGTGAGCACATTCTGAATTTACGTCAACTAATTGAAAAAACTTGCGAGTTTATTGTTTCAATGTACATCTGCTTTGTTTATTATCAACGTGCTTTTGACTCGGTGAAGTGTGTCTTTGGGAGGTATTAAGTGGTATGGGAGTTCCTATCCAGCTTTCGTACATTATCAGTGAACTCTATAAACACAGCACGGCGAAAGTCCAGGTGAATGACGTCCTTTCGGAACCTTTAGTATTAGAAAGGCAGCGCCATCCACAGACGAGGACACAAGAACGCGACCTTAACCAGAGTAGAGTCCGATTACCGTATGTGAAAGGAGTTACTGATAGGATTGGAAGAGTCCTAAGAAAAACACAACATAGGCACAGCATACAAACCACAAAACACTCTGGCAGACATACTGGGTAATCCCAAGGACAGAGAGAAAACTGGAAAATCATGGAATCTTCAACATCCAATGCGGAGACTACCACAAATTGTACATAGGACAAACAAACAGAATAATCTCCACTCGGATCTAAGAACATAAAATAAGTATCAAAAAACAAACAAACAACATCAGCTCTTTTTCAGCACCATCATGATACTGGTCACAACATCAATTTTGAGGGATCTAAACAAATAGCCTCGATTTAACATTATAAAACAGGCATAGTCAGAGAAGCATTGGAAATCGAAAAAAATGGACAGCTAAATAAGCGAGGTGATGCGCTGAATATCTCCACTACATGGAAGGGTCTACTAGCTAAACCAAGGAATAACCAAAACATCGAAAAGGCAATAGTCTGCATAGCGGCGGAGCCCGTAATTACCACCCAGCCGGCAAACACCAATGCTCGGACGAACACTTCCGACCCCACCGCTATTTCATATTCGAAAATAGAAAATAATCGCTGGGGGCTAAATCTGACGAATATAGTGGATACGGAAACAATTCGTATCTTACCTCATGGAATTTTACCACGGCGATGACACGAGTTTGCAGGCGTGCACTGTCTTGATGAAAGAGAATTTTTTCCTCGAAAAACATCCGCATTTGACGAGGAAAAAATTCTCTTTCATCAAGACAGTGCACGCCTGCAAACTAGTGTCATCGCCGTGGTAAAATTCCATTATAAATTATAATCAACGTGGATTATGCCGCGTGCATCCCAAAACACTGTGGCCATGACTTTTTTGGCCGATAAACTCGCCTTGGCCATCCTTGGCGCCAGTTCGCTACGGAAAGTCTACTGTTTGGACTGTTCTTTGATCTCTGGTGTGCTGTGATGAATCTATGTTTCGTCAACAGTTATGAATCGACGCCAAAAATCATTCCGATTGCGCTTTAACATCGCCAAACATTCTTTTGACACACGTGCGTGTTTATTGTCAGTTTTGAGCAATCGCGGCATCCATCTTGCGGAAAGCTTTCTCCTATCCAAACGAGTTGTTAAAATGTTCTGCATCTGTTCAATTGAGATGCCCATTGTCTCAGCAATCTCACTCTCCGATCATTTATTACTATATCGTGGATTTTTTTCAATCATTTCTCATGTGGTGACCTCATTTGGACTGGACGTTCTTTATCAAAAATGCTTGTACGGCCGTGTTTGAATTCATCTGTCCAATATTTTATGGTTGATAATGAAGGTGCAAAGTCCCCATAAGCCTCGCCGAGTTCCGCTTTCTTCCGTTTTCTTTTCCAAAAACAAATATTTTATCGCTGCTCGATATTCATTTTTTTCCATTGTTGTAATATCACATAATTTGTTCTATTTAAAAGGCTGCCACTTACAAATTAAATCACGCAGCGACTTGAAAATTTGAAAGGATTCTTGTGAAAGGTTATGTTTACGAAAAATATAATTTTTTAAATAGTCATAGCGCCATTTCTAACCGAGACCAGGTACTTATCATACAATACTCATATTTGAGGTTACTTGTTATACTTAAGAAATCTAGTTTTGCACACAGGAATTTGTATCTAAGAGAACCCCGTACGAAACAAATTGAGCTTATGGAAAACGTAATAACACTACTAACACAACTACATATACTTTTTTATATTTACATATAGTTTTTTTCAGTACTCGCTCTATATACCTCACCTATCAAGGTGCTGCATGAAGAGTTAACACCTTGTTGCCTATTTAATCTCAGGCCCAACACATTAGAGCGAAAAGTGTCAAAAGAGTATAAGGTAAGCCCTACCAATTTCACTATTTAAAATTTATTAACGACTGTAAGAGTACCTTAGGTGACAGATCTATAAAATCTTGTCTCGTTAAATTTGCATTGAAAACATCTATTTATCTCAGAGTAAATGTATATTAAAACTTAAGGAAATCATTATACGAGAGCTCTGGAAGAGAGGGGGGATCTTTGATATACAGTATGTTAAGTAAGAACGTGACCGCTCGTAATCTTGAAAAAATGTATTTCGAGAACATTTCTTGCCATCAATGTACTCTTCGGTATACTAACAAGGGCGCAATTACCTTAGTAAGTTGTCCAATCGCCTCCTGCATCAATTCGCCTGACACCTTCGAGACATGCTGTGAGGAGATTTTCTGCATACTCTGCAAATTTTTCGAATCTCGCGAGACAACCGAGTCAAAATTCCCAAAGTCTTTCCTCTGAGCTTTCTCTTTAAAAGGACCAAACGTTTTCAATAGGATTGGTGTCCGACGATTGTGAGAGCCACTCTAGTATCTTATTGTGGGCCCAAGCAAGCCGCTTCACGACGTGATTTTCGCCTAGTAAAAGTTTCTTCAACGTGCTTTGGGATTTCATATCATGAGCACGAAGATGTTATCAAATGGTCTCACAAGAGACATTCAATCCTGATTTTCTTAATTTTGCCTCTCCTTAACGCAACGTCAATTTCGAGTCTTATGAAAACAAAAACACGATTCGTTTCTCGGACTTTTGGAGTGACTTTGCTTATCGGGCCACATTTTGGCAAGTCGTCATTTTTCGTCTCATTAAAATGATTTACCCATTTCTCCACAAACGTGACCGACTTTTTAATATATTTAGGGGCCGCAGAATGTAATTTTAGGCGCCTTTGGATGGGAACAAAGAAAGACTGCCTCGAACCGAAGCGCAAACAAGTGACTCATTTTGGATTTGACGTGATTTCGACGAAAGTTCAGAATCGACTGATACTTTTAATAAAATGCGTCGTAGACAAAGGTTCCATCTACCGATTTTTTGGTAAAACGCTAGAATCGCATCTACCAAAAATGAATTATTGCGTTCTTACTTGACAGACTGTACATAGAGTTAAATATGTGCTTCGCCAAGAAATTATTGATGTTTTACTGTATTTCCTACAGAACGTTTTAAGTTGTTTGAAGTGTATAATTATGCACGCAAAATAAGTCTGAAAAATTAACATAAAATATAAGGTGCTTTTATTTGCAGCAATAATATTTTACTTATTTTCACATAAAGCATATTGCTGTTGGAAATTTTTCCGAAAATTCTACAATTATTAATTGACCCCAATATGTACATTCAACCATCAGAGCTTGCCAATTTATTTTCATTTAAATATAGAGTATCAAGTTTTCTTTCTAGAATTGCCAATATTTTTTTTATGTTGCCATTCAAAATTTATGTATGTGATCTTAGATTTTTTCTATAATCGTTCTTATTTGATACTGTAAGTATCAGCACTTTCACAATTAATTAGCATGTTAAAATTACCTCTTCTCCTTCTCTAGATGCAATTCCAGTAATAATATTGTTATCTTCGTTTAGCATAACAGCGGCAACGCCGGCAAACATTTTCTTGAAATGTTTTTGCAACCTAGCAATATTTTTGCTATTACCAATAATTTCCAATAGATCTTCATCCCCAACAAAGTAAAATCGAGGGAATGACGTTCTTTCTCTCTCAAGGTATTCACCGAGTGCTTTTTGAATTTTACCTAGAAAAATAAACATGTTATTTACCAGGTAATTTCAGTATAGTGTAAGTATTATCAATAAATTTTAGTCCAGTATAGGTATTTTTTATTATACTTTGTATGTTTTATCATATCACATTTTTAGAGGGGCAATAGTCCATTTTTTTGACATTTTACTTGCAAGTAACCTTCGAGGGTCGGTACCCTTTGAGAAAAAATATAAAGTCTTCCAATTTTAGAATTTAGTTTAGTGTGAGCTAAACCCAGATCCATGATTTTGCGTTTCTCTTTAAAATAAAACGGCGACAATTTCTATGATTTAAAAGTCCTCTACGCCAATTATTTATTTTTCACTAACCTAATAGATCAGCAAGACGCTCTAAAGCTCTTTGAACTCCAGGAATGTTAAGAACGTCCATAACCATCGGCGATTTGCTCACTTTTTTCATAAGGCCCAAAAATTCTGAGCTAATACTCTGGAAACGAGATGTTTCAACAGGAAGAAGGGTTTTAATGTCGGCACTTCCAGAAAATATACCTAAAAATAAATTATTATTATTATTAGAGAGAGAAAAAAAATTATCCTGAATTCACAAAACGTAATTTAATTAAGACTAAATGAAAGAATATTTATGTAATATCATCCAGTTCTGTATTAATTTAAGAAGTGTGCCAATGTTTCTTTACTATACTATTCTTTATCCATAGAAGGCACATTTTTAAAATTCTCCTTTTGATAGTTGTACAATTACAACTTTTATGGATACGAGTCACTAATAAATGCTTTAAACAAAAGTAATACCTTCTAAATATACCCATCTTCTTTGGACGTCAATCCACACATCGAAAAGAGCATTAATCCTGTTTAACTTTTCTTCCCAGGTAAGAGCCTCTTCTTCAAATACCTTGTAGTAAGGTGAAAGTTTCATCGCAGCTACTGAATTTATATGCTCTTTCACCTGAAAAAAAATCAACACTTATTTTACAATTTTATTTCAATGATATTAACAATATTCTAGGCAGTCAAAAAATTATTTTGAATAAACGTTTCCAAAAACAAAATGTAGGCTGATTATCAAAAAGAACAGACAACATAATATTGAGTGTAGGTTGGTTGGTTGTAGGCGGGCTCTAGGTGATTGTATCTGTTTGTGTACTACAGCCTCTTGGCTTATTGTGCTCCCCTCTCTGCTTACATTAACGTCGTCCTTTTAAGAAGGTTTATTAGCTTCCTTTCAAGCTCTTTATGTGGTAATTTATCGCCACAATGTAGATCCCCGAACAATTTATGTCTGTTCCAAGTTAAAGTTGCAGATTCATATAGGGTGTGCATAGGGATTTCTTCTTCTTCATCACATAGTCTGCAAGTCGTGGGACTAATATTAAGTGTAACTTACGTAATGTAATAAATTATTAATGAATCAGTTAAAATTATGTAAAGAATTGATTAATTCTTTATAAATAATTAGCAGTTATGCTGAATGTCATTAAGACACCAGAGGTATTATCTACATTTGCTAGAATGAGTTCTGTGTCCTTGTGAATTCCAGTCTTGGGAGCTTTTTGTTATATTATCATTGGATTTCCTATTCATTCTCTTTTGCGTAGTAATATATCGCGGTATATTTCCTGTTGTTGTGAGATGCCAGAGGTCTTCAATATGAATGTGTTCGGCCAGAATATGCGGAGACTTTGACGCAGACACTGATTAATGAAAGTTTGTATTGTGTCTGTTAAGGTTTTGGTCACTTTCCAGACTTCACAACCACATAATAGCTCCAACTTAACATTGCTGTTAAATATCCTCAACTTGGTGTCTGTACTGATTTGTCTGATATCCATACAGTTCTTAGTTGGCCAAAGGCTTGCTGGGCTTCTTTAATTCGATTATGTATGTCTGCTGTGGCACCTCCTTTTTTGTTAATAATAGGGCCCAGGTATATGAATTCCTCCACGTCCTCTGTGTCAGATGCAGAGATACTGAATGGAGTATTTATGCTGGTGTTAATTCTAATGGACTTAGTTATGACCATATTTATCGAATGTCCACATATTTTTACTTCAGGTTCTAAGTTTTCCACCATCTTTTACATGACGTTGTGTAATTGTGCCATCAAATTAATATCATCTGCATACCATAGATCAGTTAAAGATGACGTGAGGGTCCAACGTATGCCCCGCATATTTTTCATTGCCTTCTTCAGCACTAGTCCAAAACAATATTGAACAATAAAGGAGATAAAGTACATCCCTGTCTGACCCCTGTTTTCACTTCAAAAGAATTTCTTATTTGCCCGTTATGAAGGACCGTACAAGAAGCGTTGTTGTATAACACTAGTACCAGATTGGGCTATCTTGCCTCCATTAATGTTTTCCAGATTGCTGAGTGTAATACGTTATCAAACGCTCTTTGGAAGTGCATGAAAACTAGATAAAGTGGTGAGCTCCATCCAATAGATTGTTCAGTGGTGATTCGGATGGTATTGAATGTATGGAGTGAATGGGTCTGAAACCTGCTTGGTTTTTTCTGAGTATGGATTCTATAGATGCTGAGAGGCGTCTTTGTATGATTTACGCCATTATTTTGTATATGGAGTTAAGAAGTGTGAGGTTCTCTCCAGTTCTGACGGAGGATGAGATCTGTTTTTTCGGGAAGTTTTATGATAGTACCCTGTTTTCACTGGTTTGGGATTTTGCTATTCTCCCATGCTTTCTTTATAAGTAGCTATATTAGTTCCGTTGTTGTTTCCGTATCTGGTTTAAAAAGTTCGTCACTGAGGCTATCCGGTCCTGCTGTCTTATTGTTTTTTTTAATAATTTTATTGCCTTTATTATTTCAGATTTGCTTAGTATCAGATAGCTTATGTTTATTGTTCTTCTGTGCTGATTTGCCTCATTCGTGTACTAAGGACTTACAGTGGTTTAATTAAATCACATTTGGGTTATTGCATTATTATAAAAGTTACAAAATCTTGAAACAATTTTGAATAGTAGTGCAATAGGTTAACGACAATAAAGGATTTTGAATGTAGTATTACGCTTGACAATGTAGAAAACCTATGAAACTGCAGTAGCAGATAAATAAAAAAATAAATGACAAATAACAAAATAACTCGTTTTATTTCATTTAGAAATGAAAGGATTTGTATACTACAACGAGTTAGTTGGCATAACTAAGAACATATGACCTACAGCACAGATTTTAATACCATCTAAAAAAAAAGTGAAACATATCAAAACTCTACAAAGTTAATTACTAAAAAGCACTATAGTTTCCCATTGGACTGTAAATTCAGAAAATAATTAATTTATAAAATATAGTAATATTTGTAACAAAACTTTATAATTGAATTTACTAGTATTGGCAAGCAAAACTTACTTTATTGAAAAGATCATCCCATCCCCTAATAATCTTGCATTTATTCTGATAATTAATCAAGTCCAATTCATATGTTTGCCAAGATTCCCTGACTTGTTTTAAGAATTCTTCTAATGCCATCTCACCCTGGGCGATCAAAATAATATCCTTAACTATAGCCTCGTTCTTCTGTAGATTTACATCCCAGACTTGGCCTAATGTCAAATCACTCAAAACCCACTTGACTCTAAGTTGTTTCATCAGCTGTTTCCAGTGGCGTTCTTTGAGGGCATCAGATTTCAGTTCAACAATAAGCATGTTAACTTTAGTATAGTTCTGAAGGGTCTTTTTGACATACTCATAAGAGGCGTATTGACGCAGTCTAGCAGGGAGTTCCTTAAGTTGGCTGGACATAGCGTCGAGCTGCTGTCGAAGTTTTCTTGGTTGTACGGAGAGCCTAAAAATAAAAATAAGTCCTTACAAGCAGTTTTCAAAGAATACAGAAATCTACATATACATATAATATTTATCAAAAAATAACAGAACTTTTGATTTTCTTAGCCCAAATTATATAGTAACGATACCCACGAAGGAGATATGTATAGTTATATGTCACTCAATACACTTGTGTTATCCTGTCACTTCTCAAAGTAACGTATTGACAACCCTAATTTTTTTTAGTGTTCCGTATGGAACATTTATAAGATCACTTCAGTCCATCCGTCTATAACACCCGATTTTCTCCGAAAATAGTTGAAATTTGATACTAATATAGAAGTTGATGGCATCATCAGAGCCGTGTAGTTGTGAAAGTTAAATTTTGATTAAGAGATTAGTTTGGGGGGGTAAAATCGGAAGTGGAAAAAAATTTTTACTAGGTCATCGAGTGGGGTGTTAAATGAAAGCTTGAAAAAAAAAAACATATAATGTAAAATCGCGAAAAATCGCTGTTCCCCGCCCTTACCTCGAAAAATTCTGATCATAAAAGTTTTGAAACAATTTTGGAATATCCTCCACAGGGTGTAGAACGAACAGTATCATGAAAGAATTACCTTTAATAATTTATCTGGTACATAAAAAAAAAATTCAAGATCATCAGTTTTCAGTAAAGATCGGAAACAAACTTTGTTGAAAAACTCATTTGGGGTGGTTTGTGAAGTCACTGATCATTTTATACCTCCGTAATAAAAATTTTTACCTTAAAAGCAGTCAACGTACGGAACACTAATTGCGCAAGTTGACCGGTTATTTCAATTAACAATACTAGCATTTAAAAGATCTCAAAAGTTAACACTGGCGTTTTACTTTCTTTAAAAAAAATGTTGGTCACTTATGTTATTTGGACTACCATATCAACTTAAATACTACATAAAGCTGTCCAAATGTTGTGTGGATTAAACATTAACGATTGCCCTCAGCACATAACAATTTTTCGTTAATATCGACAATTTCAGCGTGGACATTCTGTCTACACTGTTGTATTGTTATGACGTAAGATCGAAGCGTGACGGTCAAGTTTAGTCGATTAAAAAGATGATTGGTAATACAAGATAAAAAAAATCTACATCCACGTTTAATAATGAATATCTGGCTTTTTACCACAACGCTCGATCACATATAGCGCATCGAATACAGTAATTATTAGCAAACTTCAGGTTTAAAGTACTCATAGAAAATCGTCTAGAATCCAGATCTTGCGCCCAGAGACCCCGGTTTATTTCTAATCAAAAAAATTAAAAGGACGAAATTTCAGAAGTGATAAAAAAAAATTGTATCGACAGAAATAAATGATTATATAAGCCACAAAATACAGTTACTTAAATGATTAGAAAATTATCTTAAATCAATAAAGAAAATAAGCAATAATCACCATGGTTTTTCCCGTGTTTCATCAATTTGTTGCCAAATCTTCGATAATTCGGACCAAACACCTTTAAGATCTTGCAATTCTTCATAGACTACTTGCATTCTATCCTCACTAGTACTGATACCTCCTGGTTCGGTAAGCTCCAAAGCTTCTTTGGCTTTGGCAACATTGTCACGTTCTTCTTTAAGACGCGCAAATTTACTTTCAAATAGCTGAATCTGAGATAGGGCCTCATCGGGTCTAAAAAAGATATATAAAAGCTAAGGAAACAAAATATATATATATATATATATATATATATATATATATATATATATATATATATATATATATATATATATATATATATATATATTCACAGAAAAAAACGAAGCGTGAAGGGTGTAACAATTCCCGTGATCTCATACCCTGTATAAAATTATAATTTACAAGTCATTACTTTTCCAAAAATTTCAATATATTTAATTTAAAAACTGATTCTTTTATACCTTAAATGGCCCTCAACAGGCTTGCTTTTTTCCCAATCGCCTAAGAAATCATGAGTTCGGCCTTCTACGGCTTTATCTTCAGAAACAATCTTCTGTTGCAGACTAGATACTTGAGTTTGTATGGACGAATCTTTACGCTTAATTATTTCATTAAATGCTCCCCATTCACCATCTAGATTCTCGACATGAAGCCAATTGGTTGGAAATTGGAAGCGTTGACGTTCTAAGATTCGTTGACCTTCTCTGTATATCTCAACCTAAATTAAAAAGAAACTTATCCTAGGCTATTTTTACTCGTTATCCCTAAATTTTGATTAAGATATCACATGTGCAAAATTTACATGATTTTCTAATTTCCAAATAGCGTTCATCCTACAATTTCCTGAAATGTTACTATTCTACAGTGTTTCAATTTTATGAATGTCTTTCTTTTATATACACATGAAACCCTTTTGGAAGTTAGGATGATAAAGACTATATACTTTTGGTGGTCATAAAAACTGCAGATTCAAAAATAGTATAATCTGTTAGTACTACTTAAATTAATGGTACTACCTTTTAAAGTCCCGGATATAAAATTTATTATAAAATTAAGGCCAAAGACGAAAGATCTTTACATATTACCAAGAGAACTGATGAAGGACTTTACTTCTAAAGCAGGACGAATTTGAATTATTTAATTAAATTTATAGCTCTGAAATTTCAAGCTCCACAGTTTTCAATATTTTGTTTCTTCCATATTTGGAAATACTCTTCAATAGATGGGAAATAAAATGTAATTTTTCACAAAATTTACTTCTTTAACTCAAAGGTATGTAAACACTTAAGGAATAACAAATAAACAAACAACAAAGAGGACAGGCATGGGAGAACAGAATTACAATTTATAGGGCAAAAGTAGCTCATAGTTAACAAAACTCAAAAAAGGGAAAAAAATAATCCAGCGTAGTTCTAAGTTGGGTCAAATTAATTTGTAATAATTAGATAACGATTAGAATTACTAATTAATTGAAACATCGCGAGACCGAACCCAACCAAAAATCGAGTCTTGGTTGGGTTCAAAACCTTGTGATATCGAAGCCATGGTTTCAATCCTCTTTAGGGACGTGAACTCTAATTTGAGTACTTTCGAATCCAAAAACCAGGAATTAGAATGCTCAAAAAATGAATTCAAATGCCTACCGGGCTCTGCATAAAATAAAGACATCAGTCTGATCAACGACTTTAATCACTCTTTAACACCGCCTATAATTTATAAACACACGACAAATTTGAGTCTAAAAATTAAAAATTTGTCGTGTTCCATTTTTTAAGCCAATCTATTTTAAAACTATACTTTCTATGAAAATATACAATTTGACTGTTCTTAGTAGGACCGAGATAAATTGTACAAAAACATAGTCACTTTTAAGTTATTATACTCGTTAAATACCGATAGCACCACATTATCCCGCAATAACTTGATTAAATTCCTCATTTTGCAATGTAAAATTTGAAATAACTTTAAACGGCTATACCACTCATATTATTCAACATAACATTATTTGGCAAAATAATTTATTTTAATAATGACTCAGAAGATTTTATACGATTCATCAATAAGAGAGGAAGTTCCAAGAAATCTATACACTATCTATAACACTAAGTGCCACACTCGCAAGAACCACACTCTATTCTGGAATTTTCCATTAGTAAGTCGATTAAATTGACCACAACACTTAATCTAATGTCTGATCCTCGACGAGTGAGAGTTGAATTTAATGTATTTAATAACACGATCACGCAATCGAGTTTAGGTATAAGTAGTAAGTAAAACAATGGGCAAGTATAAGTTCATATTTTTTTTACCTGTTTCTCCCACTGCTTCATATTTCTCTTCAGTTGTTGTACGTAAGTAATAAATGTAACAGCATCGGAGGTACTTGCCGCTTCAATACTTTGCAGCTCGAGGTCAGATCTAGATTTAGACACATTAGTATGGAAAGTGGCCATCTCGTTGCTGAGAAGACTTCCGAATTTGCTTAGGGTTTCCTTGTGCCAAGAGTCATATTTAAGAGATACTTTACTCTGAACTTTAGCAAAATCGATAACGATTGGACCGAATTCTCGACGGGTATCTGATGTATCAAATGTTGATCTTGTAGTTCTGAAAAAATTATACAAAAATCGTTTAGTAAATTACAATAGCAACACGACTGAAGGCGAATATTGTAAAATTACGATTATAATACCGAAAATGAACTTACTTAATATCATTAAGACAACGCATCCATTTACTAATATCCTCTCCCAGTTGTCATAAAGAGTATCAGCTTGAAGATCCCACAGGGATTGATATGTAAGCCATTGGTTAACGTATTTTTGAACCTATATTAAAAGGGATACGAGTGAATTAATCACGTGTCTAATGGCGACCTGACGGAGAAAAGGGATATATTTATTATGTTATTGCTATATTACAGTATTAGGTGGATAACGAAGAAAAACTTTTTGTGCATTTCTGCAGAAAATTTTAATTTTCTGATCAATCCAATCAATATCCAGAACAGTCTGTGTATTGAATGATATCACCAGTAATAATTCCTAGTATTATAACGACAGGAAAGTTTGCATATTTGTTATACGATATATTATTATTTTCACTTCAATTTACAGAAATGCATGAAAACTTCTGTATGTCTCACGACTGCGAAAATTACAGTGTTTCCGCAGGTCTTATAAGCTTAGCTTACACATATATAATAGTTATGGTTGTAAATATCCATAACATTGCTTTTCCCAAAAAACTGAAAATATGTATTCCCAAAGGAATGTCAATTAGAATCAGATCAAAAGCATGAACAATCCAATTATTATCTGTATTCGTAATAAATGAAATTAAACTCTGAAAACGAAATTAAAATTTTTAAAAACTAGGGCCATAAAAGAACGTTACATTTTTCCGGTTTTATTTTCTCTGAACATTTTTTGACAAAGCTTTTGTAATCAAAATATCTAAATGAATATGTAACTTGTAGTGTTTTTAGCCAGAAAAACATATGTACCTCTTTGATTTTGCTTGAAATAGCGTTGTAAGCGTTGTTCATAGGCTTTGATCCTTCAGGAAGTTTAGTTAAAATGTTTCTGTAAGTTTCAGTTACAGGTTTGTCAATGCCAACTTGATACCTAAAAGGAATTTTATTATGATATATGCTTTTGATAATCGTAATTTAAAATTATTCCAGAGTTTTTAATTGTTTGAATTTGAGTCATGTCGTAAATGGAATCAAATGACACAAACTGGCTTTTCCGCCACCTTGATTGTCATATACCTAAATATATAGACCTGTAATTTTTGTTTTTCTGGAATCAATGTAAATTACCATTATGAGGTAACTGCAGATCACTATTAAAAAAGCTTATATAAATTATAGGTGTTAATAAAGTAGTATATGGCAAAGAGTGAAAGATATTATTTTTAGATTGCATTGCACTAAATATTTATTTGAAGAAATTTCAAAAAGTTCAAATTCAAAACTGGTACAAGATTATTGGAGTAGTTATATTTCGCAAGTAGCTTTCTGTAACTTATGTCCTTACCTACTACTTTGTAGTCTTAGCTGTGATGTTACGATGGCTTCCCATGCAAAAAGTTGTTGCATAATTTGGAACCTTGCTTCTTCAATACTTGGGTATAAATACATTGTTTGATTAGTTATTCTCACCTAAATAAACAAATTAAAATTATATACTTCTCTAACCAAGCCAATCAAGGGAAGATTTCATCAGATAACATTGCCGAGGTGTGCGAAAAAACTTGTTCGAATGTCTAAAAGATGCTATATACAATAAAATCAATGCAACTAAGAAATAAATTCGACCAAGTGCAAGTTGAACCAGGGCAATTAGTGTTCCGTACGGTGATTGCTTTTAAAATAAAATAAAATTATATCTCGGTACAAGAAAACTCGCCACTCGGTTACAGTTACCTCCACCATACGGCAAGAAACATGTTTTTTCATAGTTTTTTTTTATACCAGATAATGTATCAAAAGTAATGCGTGATAATTTTCACTCAATCTACACTTTATGGAGAATATTCTAGAATTTTTTCAAATTGTTTGACTAGTACTTCTCGAGATAGGGGGGGGGGGGATATTGATTCTTGGCGAAGTTTTTAAAATAACACAAAGAAAAGTCCGCGAAAGTATTATATCATATATATTTTTGAACTCGTATTTTCACAAGCCTTCATTTGATACCCTACTCGATGACCTAATAATTTTTTTTTCACTTTCGATTTCATCCCCCAAAATTAACCCCTTAGTTTAAATTTAAATTTCAAAACTATACGGCTCTGATTGGGCCATCAATTCCTATATTTGTGCCAAATTTCAACTTTTTATGTCAAATAATTTCGGAGAAAATCGGGTGTGACAGACGGACAAACACCAAAGTGATCCCCTAAGTGTTCCGTACGGAACACTAAAAAAGATCAAAAGCAGTTTCATAAATTGAAACCGTATTTATATTAGGTTTGTGTAAATATTCAAGTATATTTTAAATTTTGATTTAAGTACGAACTGTCATAGTTATTTATTTATTTTTAGTTTATAAAGGGTTGTTTTATATCTTTCATATAGACCTAATATTTTCAATAGTGTTCAAAAAGCATTTAAACTGGAATGTATTGTTGACACGAAGTGTCAAAATCAACATAGTTTTTAGTAAAATCAACAGAATCTTAGCTGCATCAGAATTTTTTTAATGATATGCTGAGTTTACTGATTTCCTTATTATTGCAAAAATAATTATGCAGAAAAAATATTAAGTTTAAGTTTTTGAAATAAACTACTCAGGAATTTGTTTCAATTCTTAGAATTGAATATTTAAAAATTAGCACAGAAAGAGAAAACATTACTTAAATAAAAACCATTTTTTAATACCAATCAGGCCGGTTTGACGTCAATAGAATTTTATTCAGATATTAAAAAAGCTGAATAAACAAAGAAATAATAAAGTTATGCCAATTCCTGGATATATATCCACTACAAATCTTTAAGTGGAGGTGATTTTCTAGTAAAGTAAGAAATAGTTTGGGCTGTATATTTAAGTACCTCATGAATCATAGTTTGGATTTGAGGATCACCCCCAGGTTTATGAGTTGGTTGAGCTGGAGCATCAGTGTCCATGCTGTGGTCAACGTCTTTTTTAGTGCCGGCTAAAGCATCCGTCCATGCTTCAATACCAGCTTGGAGACGTCTTGCTAAATTTTTCTCAACCTAAAATTTGGTATAAAAGTAGTCAATAAGCTCTACAGTTATTTAATATATAAATCCAAAACGTATCTTTTATATATATATATATATATATATATATATATATATATATATATATATATATATATATATATATATATATATATATATAAACATATGTAAATTTGTCAGAATGAATAAGCTAATTACTATATAATAAATTACCTCTTCATCTAATCTATTAACCCAAATATGTAGGTTGGAATATTGCTTTAAGGACAGATCATCAACAGCATGTTGAATCTTCGACAGAATATCCGCAAAGGTGTTAGCCGAATATGGGCAGGTTTCAAGCGATCGTACATCAACCTCAAGTTGCTCACCAATGATAACTAACTCTTCAACTCTTTCTTGAAAACCTACGATAGTTTCTGAGAATTTTTGTACATAGGGATCTAGTTTATAGCTTTCCCAGACCAAAGAGGCACCTTCTTGAATTAACGCTTGGACATCCTTTCTCATGCCTGCTACAAGCGGTATTATGCTAGCCTTGTCCTCAATCTAATACAAAAATATTTTAAAAGATTAAAATTCTTTATATTCATATACAGTATGCTCATGCAAAACAAAATATATACATAAAATAAAATTTAGCCAGGATACAGAATAAAAAGCTGTAGTAAATGAATGGTTTTAAAACAAATAGTCGTTCATTATGATAGAGTTATCCAAAATAACGAGACCGGCAGAAGTTAATAATAGTTAAATTTTATTTTTCTTTACAAATACTTGTCTTATTGCATTTACCTTCCCATACGAAACATTGTTTAAAACGTGATTATAGCAGAAGGATAAAGCAAAAGCTATGGTAATACCTTATGTATTTTTTCACTCTTTTTATCCATTCTACATCTACCGTAGTAGTGCGACGGTCCTTCTTTGTATATTTTTACCCAAATCGTTAAATTCATATACTAATGTTTTTTTTTTTCTTTTAAAAGGAAAAATTATATAAGCACAGAAAATCAAAAATTTACTGAAATTAAGAATACTGAAGAAATGTAATTTTCTTTATATTTTTTACAGAATATCATAATATTAGTTACCAATGAACATAAGGACGATTTAAAATTTTAAACATACACGCATGTGATACGATTGCCTATAAATTTGCTGCTTAGACTGCCGCTAATCATGTATGGCAAATTAAAGGAGTAGTTAGCTAAATCCTGAATAAAAATTTGAACGTAGAAAAATCTAAACATACTTTTTTTTATATTGGATAAGCGGAACTAAATCAATATTTCAAAAACCAATATGATATTTGTTATTGACCGTGTCAATATAGAGCAATTTTTCGACATTTCGCTTAGGATTTCACGATGCATCTTCAGGGATTCTTACTCTTCGATATTAGAACATTCAATGTGTTCTCGTTCGTACAATCTTAGGCGAAATGTCGATGAGGTACTCCAAATTGAAACGGTCTAATCCTAAAAAAACCATGATTTTTCATCTAACCAAGATCGTGAAGGCTTCCATTTCATGTTAAAAAAAAAAACAAACTAAAACTGACCTTCATATTCTTATTATTATACCGTTATTATTTACAACATTCGATAAATACCAGCCAACATTAAAAAAATATGCTAGGAATAAACTATAGGAAATAAAATAAAATGTAGGCATCATTTTCAGTATCTTGAATATAATTAAATGATAAGAAAAAAAAATATGTTGCAAAAAACACTTATATTTCTAAATATCGATAAGGAATATTTTTTTACATCATGTTGAAGAAAAAGGGTACATGCATAGTAGGGGAGCCATGCCTAACATTGATATAGTTAGTAGATCAGCAGAAATGTAATCTACCTTAGCCCCACCATGTTGTTGTTGGCTAATCCTGTGTGTCAGCTAATCCAAAATATAAATGTTTTATAATTTCGAACAAAAAATCTGCAAATGTGTTTTTTTTTTATCAAAAACGTCCTTTCTGCTTAATTCGAGTATAATAGTTCAATTTCTAAGTTTTGTTAGAGATAGGATCAGCGATCAAAAGAGTAAAATTTAGATAACCTTAAACCTATTTGTTTAACTCTGAACCTTTAAAGAGTGGACTCGGTAGTTTTTTTGTTTGATTTTGACCCCTACATTTTTCTTCTTCTAATTTTGCTATGATCAATATTTATTCATATACAAATATTATGATAAATTTGCAGTCACTCTTTAGGTATCCTTGAACTATTTGTTGAAATAATGTACCGAAAATCCTAAAATATTTTCCAAGACCTATTAAACTAACATGAAATAAATTTTCAAAATATGTTTATTTCTAAAGTTGTATTTTCCTAATTGTATAATGAAAGTGGCGGGTAGTATAGTATGAAAAATATACCGTGTTTTCTAATAATTTTTTCTCAATTTTTTTTTTTTAATTTCAGCAAACTTGAATTAAAATTATTAAAAGTTTATAACCAGTTGCTCTTATTACAAACTTTTGATGTACCCACGTCTATTTTGAAATAAAAAAAATTCATCGGTATTTTAGAATTCCGTTCCTATAAAAATACGTGCCGACTAATTTCATGTGTATTTTCAAATATGTGTATGTGTATGCGTAAACAGTATTTTTTTTTTTAATGGTGGTTTGAGTCAGATTTCAAGAGTGGCTTTCTCACTGAAAAAAATTTAGTTGTCGACAAGGCAAAATCTACCAGAAATGAAGTTTGTTCATCTTGTAAAAATTAAAAAAAATCGTTTTACAAACTTACCTTTTCCAGAGTCATCTCGTAAGTCCTTACACTTTCAATTAACGAAATAGCAAACGGATAAAGCTGATTGGCTTGATGGGCTTTATTGACAATAGCCAAAGGCACTCTGAAGCCCAAACATTTCAGATTCCTGACTTCTTTGGCTAAAGTTATTATTTCGGGTAAAAAGTTTACTTTTAGTCTTAGTATGTTTCCACGGCCATTTTTCGCCCTGATGGCTTCTATGGTAAAAATTCTGCCAGATACGCCCAGGTTACGTTGTTGGACGTTGCGGGCCCACTCGTCAAAAATCTCTTGAGTGTCGAGTTTCAAACGAAAACTATCACCATCACCTTTTAATTTTTGACCTTCAATATGATTTTCCCATCCTTTACCTAAATATAAAATAAAACAATTAGATACATTATACATAAGGTTAAAAGGAGAAAAATTAGAAAAAAATGGTTTTATTGACGTAGGATCAAAAATACTTCGCTTCGAGATATGAGGTGTGGCAAGTTTTAATATTTTTTTTGGTGTTGCTCACTTATTGTACTTATTTTTAAAGACAACTGAATCTACTCAAGATATCAGACAATTTACTGGAAGTCTAGAACTAAAATCCCTGTAAGGTTTGGAGTAGCCAGGTAGAAAAAAAACCTGTTTAGAATAGAAAAGATAATAATGTAGAAAGTGAACATTTAAAATTATATACTGAGCAAGACAAATAGTTATCAAGATAACAGATTTTAAATCGCTCTTAAGAGTTTTAACAGGTGAACCACTTTATCAGTTCACAGTAGGGTAAGTACTCTGATAAATAGCAAGTAAAGGAATGGACACTTTACAATGATTGACCCAACAACTGTTAACAATATAAAACATTCAAGGTAAACAAGACAAGAGACGAAGAGAATGTATTAGAGATAATATATATAAGAATGATAATCAAACAATACTAATGCTTTGTTTTGAATTTCCAGCTCTAGTACCAAAGATATCCTTGAAACCGACTTTAAAGAAAAGAAGCGAAATGTTTTTAGTAATACAAAATTACTAAGCCGCTTACCTAAAATATTTTATTTCATGAATTTGAAGAAAAAAACGGTTGTGAAATGCCTGAAAAGAACAATTGCAAGATCAGGTAATCAAAAAATGTTAAGATGTAACAATGCGAGACAATTTAATAATTATGAATTGCCACAGTTTTCTAAGGAAAACAACTCCAAGTGAAGAACAAGTAGTTCCCGTTATTCTTAAGCTAGTAGCCAAGTAGAAAGTGTAGTAAAATTGGTAAAGAAAATTTTAAATAAAAGTTGGTAAAGAAAATATCCGAGATTATTGGCCAATTAGCAGCATAATTGTTAATAGGATGACGTCTAAAATAAAAGTTACTTATACAAAAAGGTAACCAAAAAATATGAAAAAAAAAGCTGGGACAACAAAACAAAATTTTTGACGTAGAATTTAGAATTGGAAAGAGGTACCCAAGTAACCAAAGAAAATAGGTAGCTGTTCCCGATAAAAGAATGGAACCATGACTTTACAACATTGAAACCGATAATGAAATTTTTAGAAAAAAATGTACAGTTCTCGCCAAGAGAAACAGGCTTAGAAGTAGAAGACAATATGAGCAACGCTAATGATGAAAGAGCAAAAAGTTCCAGAACGGAAAAAAGGCGTCCCGCTGATTATAAAAAAGTTTGTTTTATAGCAGTTTGTGTTTAGCGTGAATAGTAGTTTGACAGTTTAATTAATAAGAGTAAGAAGCTGTCACTGAAATGACCGATAAAAAAAATAGCTATTTTATTAGATTCTCTGCTTCTACTTTTCATCGACTACAAAATCTGTTCAAGTCGGATTTTTTCCTGCCCTATGGTAATTTTAAAGTGTTACCTTTCGACTCTAAAACGAGGTATAACGCTCGATCCTAGTGTAAAAACCTAAAAAATCAATTGTAGGCGTGATGTCGCTCGAAAAGCAACTATTCAGACACCGCCTTCTAGCAGAAATAGTTTGTTCGGCTTTGGGTAAAAGCGCTGTATCGTAGAGCACATGGTCCCACCTGTTTCAGGATGATAAACCGAAGAGAGAGGAAGACGAGGCTTTGGAGCAAATTTTGGACGCAAATCGTTACCAAACTCAGTTGGAACTTGCAAATGCACCGAGAATGCGCTAAAGAGGATTGGTAACGGGTTCAGGTAGGTTCGTCTTATGGTAATTTCCGGGAACAAAATCAAACGCTCCGATACTGCTAGTTCCTTGTACTTTTTGAACAAAATTGTCACTTGCGATGAAACGTGAACATTGTACGATAATCATAAGATGTAAAAATTGTAAATCGATACAGGTGAGCCATCAACGAACCCAACAAAACAAACATTAATGCAAAAAATGTGCGTGCAATTAGTGGGATAAGAGAGGCGTGATCCATCATAAGATGCCCCAATCTCGCTGAGGCATGTTTTGTTTACTCGCAGTGTGCGAAGGACGGTGAGTGCTGTAGGATAACGCCCAGCCTCACACAGCAAAAAATACCCTGGAAACAATCTCAGATTGGACTAGGAAATTCTCCCTCATGCGACTTATTCTCCAGATATGGTACCTTTGGAATACTACCTATTCCAATTTCTCCAACACCACCTGGCTGATTTTCAGTTTAAACAAGCCAACAGGTCCAGAAAAGCCTCGATGAATTCATCGTAATTATCATTTTTCCGATCTGAAATCCAACAATTGCGTGAGACATGACAAAAATATGTAGAAAGTGAACCAGTTGGATTTGTATTAGTTTTTATATAAATCATTTTCGAAACTGGCCTATAAAGGCATAATATTAATTTGTATACTAATATGCTAGTATGATACGGACACTAGTGGATCACTTCTACTTTGACTTTAAATAAAATTACAATTACCTAAAGGGCACACACAAACAGAACACAAAATTCTTGTTTCTTTATTTATTTTATTTTATCTTGGGCCATACCTTAAAGAAAATTTATTACACATTTATAAAATACATAGGACTGAGTTTTTGTTTATCGCTGTTATAGTAGTTTAAAATTATTCTGTAAATTTAAACAGATATCGTTTCTAATTGAAGTGACATTTTGATGTGTAGTTTACAACTGCACGAGACATTTTCAAACTTCGAAAACTGAATATAAATCTCAAAGAGTAAACATCTCTGAAGGTGCGTCGTGCACTGATATGCGAAATGACGAAAAGTCACTTCAGTTTAAAATGGTCTAATCCCAAGGACAATAATTTATGATCTAAGCCACGAAAGATGTCGTGCCATGGTGCTACATTAGTTTGAAAAAATGTTCTTGATACTTTAATCTTATCATAGATATTTAATACATACCCAGAACATCTTCAACTCTTCGTAAGTATGTTGTAAGCTGATGATCAATCTGTTTCGCCCAAACAATAGAACCAGCAACAGGAGGAAGATCACGACCTTTACTGATCTTAGCGCTGTTGCTTTGGGGATATTGTACCTATTAAAAAAAAATCTCAGTAAGAAAATAAAGTATATAAATTATTTCATCATAAAATTGAGTACGCCTAGGAGACCCAAACAAGGTTTAGGTATATTCAAGCTACAGGTAGGAGGAGCCCTCGAGGAATAGGCAGATCGGTGCTCGCGAGAGCGATGATATAATAATAAATTCGTTGTAACAAACTCCTGACTTCATTTAAGGCACTTAATCGTTTGCATATTGTGAAGTAGGGATAGGGATTCTCGCGAACTCACATTCCAACGCGCTTCCGTTTACGTCATATTTTCAGTTACTTGAAGCTTCTGCATCTATTTTATACTTAGTTGAACACTCGGGCTTTTTTCTACACTTTATAAACTATATTGAACGCGAAATGTTCGCTGCACGATAATCGTACAATTATTGATTTGCAAAATTCTTGCACCCAGAAGGGCCACTCCGCTTCGGCAAAGTGTTTCATAGCAACTAAATTTTCAAGGACGGGGATATGCTTTATGCCCCTACGTTTGCCCTCCTGATTGTTTCGCTCGCGCAATAAGGTAAACAATTTTTTTTCAAGTTTTCAAGTTATATATTTTAATAGTTTTTAATACCGATTTATTTTAATAAATACCTAAATAATGATCAACGTTCATTTAACTATATTCCAGTATGTTTCGTCAAGCTGCAATGAAGTGCATTAAATTATTAAAATGATTATCAGTACAAATATTAGGTTCGGTACATGATATCCACATTTCCTTTTTTTTAGTCTTGGAGATTCTTGCAGATATTTTTGAACTTTTGAGTATTCTAAGCCCAGAATAAATAAACGGAAAAAGATATATAGTTTCCTAAAGTTAAAAAAGCTCCCCTGTTGAAATATAAAGCTTAGACCTATAAGCATTTGATCCACTTTGTCGAAGGACTTGGAACGGGCCTTGGAGGATCAGATTGTCAATTCTATAAATTACTGCCGTCCAAGTTTCGTAAAAATTACAGTTATGCTACAGCTCTCTTAAAAATAATGAATGTTATCTTGAGTAGGGAGGCGGACTCTGGTCGGCTTACTGCTTTGATCCTCTTATCACTCCAGGGCCTTGTGCAGGCTAAATCATGAACACATGGCGATTCTTCAATTCATTGGCTTCGAAACAAATGATTGTCAACTTATGGAGTATTATTTCTCTTGAAAAACCCAATCAGGTCAACTGCTGCTATCCAGCCCCCTGGGTGTCACTTGCGGTGTACTTCCAGAATTTATTCTTGTTTCCTTTTTCTTTATCTTATATAGTTCTCAATTAGTTAACAATTTCACTTATACTCGTCATCTAACCCTAAACGAGTTACAACCGAGGTTTTTTAATCACTGTCTACGACTGACCACAAAAAAATGCCAGTTAATTCTTTTTGAACGTGTACATATTAGAGGCTTATATCGTAATTCACTTTGAATCAGTATAAACAATGAAATTTTATACTTTCAACTGTAGCTAGAAATCTCGGGACTGTTGCTGACGTAGACTTAAGCTTCTCTGTATAAGAAAAGCCTTGGTTAATTTAAAACTTATTTTTATAACTAGAGGCTTGCCTTAAATATGTACCTCAGGAAACGGTTATGCGACAGCCTGGTCTCATTTCATTTTACTTTTTGTGAGACTTTATATGGATCATCACCACCAAGGCATATCTGGAAATGAAATAGCGTACTTACTTGCCAAAAGAGGCACCTTAGAGGACCCACCTGAACAGGTTGTAGGAGTTCCATTCGCTTTCGGTAAAAACAAAATCAGGGAATGGTTGGACAAAGAAAACCAACTCTCTTGGACTGTAAGAGTGGGGTGTCGTCAAGCCAAACTCCTTATGAAACAAACTATGACAGGCAGAACAAAGGAACTCTTGTCGATGTCAAAGCAAAAGCTATGTCTGAGCATAGGACTCCCTACGAGACATGTGGCACTACAAGCCCATCTATATAACCTCAAACTGGCTGAGCGGAAAACATGTCGACTGTGCGAGGGAGAAAGCGAGGATAGTATTCACATTCTGGTAAAAAGATATAGATACTGGGGTCAACTATTCTGTGAACCCAAAGATCTACAAGAGGTCAGGGTGAATAGCCTATGTCTCTTGGCAGAAAATGCCGGACTGGGTCTGCGACCCTGACTCGACTTAGTGGGGAGTCACAGAAGAACTTTTAGATCTAAGTGACACCAGGGACTCAAGGTACCACCCACTCATTCTACTACTACTACTTACATGGACCATGCCTGCTAAACCGCGATGCAAGACGCCTTCAACTAATGTAGATGTGTTACGTGAGAACGAGACGTGGTATTAGAAAATGTGATAGGGAGATTAAGGCTAAAATTACAGAAATTAGATGGTGTTTCACAGTTTAATAAATCCCGTTTTTCCAATTATTACAATCTGAAGTCTCATTACTAACTTGTTAAGTTTCAAATTTTAATACATATGTGTTTTCAAACCAGACCTAAGTCCTCCAAGCTAATTATAGCTATAATTGTCAACGTTTAATATTTGATAGTTGACAAATCAGTATTAAGTTAGTTTTTAGTTATAAGGTCCAGTATTTCTATATAAAATATTTAGATTACTGGAAGAAGCCCAGCTTCAACTTCACCTTGTAATACTTTCCCATGAAATTAAAATAAGACATTATTATGTTATTATTTCACTCATATAAAAGTTAACCTTTAAAACTGCCCTAACAGACTGCAGTCAACTGTACCTTATATATTAAACTGCTATTATTAATTATTTAACTATATATACTTACCTTAAATTTCTCATGTAAAGCTTCTATATCATCTTTAACTCGCTGAATTAGATGAGTCTGATATTCTCTAATAGCTCCTCTAATATGTGGTCTCACAAAAAGAGCATTAAATCTTGAGAAAATCCTGAACATTTCGTTAGCATTCTTTGCTGTACCGAGCTGATCTCTTAGATGGGCCGTTATACGAGTTTCGACTCTGTCGATACGCTCTTCGTACCGCTGAACTGCGGCGTCCCAAGCATCTTGACCATCCTTGGAAATATCAAGACAATCGACTTCTTTTACATTTTCATAAGCTAGATTGACTTCCTAAAAAGGAAATAGTTTTACTTACGAACTGAACCTAAAAACAATACAAAACAGGATGAAATGCCTAAATGAGTTACAGAGGGAGTTTTAAAAGCGCGTTGAAGAGAGACGATACCCCATCGATGAAGTATCAAACAAAAAATATTTTGTTAACGTCTTGAAACCTGCTGCCAAAAAAATTTTTTTTTGTAAAATATTGCACACTGGTAATGCAAAAAATGTCATAAATGTTTCATTAATGTTGCCGACAATTGACAATTAGTTTTTGTTACAATTTGCTCAATTAAACAAAAACACTGATATTTCTATGTTGTGGTTATCAGGCCTAATTTTTAACCCATATCTGATGTTTTTAATGCATTTTTTACTATGAAATTTATAATTGTTAAGAAGAAATGAGTTGTTTGCTACTTATTTTAAAGCATGTTATTGATGAAATAGTCAACTAGTTGCAATGGTAAAATCGGTATCAGTAAGTAGTTTTCAATTCACGGTCAAAGTTAGTTTTACATGTTATTATCGAGGGATATTATTTCTCAATATTTTTCTTCAGTTGCTTTTGCTACCTAGGCATACCAGTTTTAATGAATTAAACGATTTTCTTAACACCCTGTATATACAAAAAAATCAGACAGGAAATATTCTTTAGTGTAAAGACATACTACACGATAAATGTTTAAGAAAGAGATGATAGTATACTACCGATAAATTGATCCGCAAACATAACATTGAACTAATGACATAAGCACAAGAGTAGCAGAGTATAAAAGATTTCTCTCTCATCAATCCCTATATCGCTGAATTTGTATTGAAACAATATATCGATGACATTATTCTACAATTTTCACTGAGCTTATTAAAGTAGAGGTAGTGTAAACCCTAAGAATTCCATCCTATAAATTTAAATTTAAAATATTGGAAAAGTTAAAAGCTTCCTGCCAGTCTGAGCCAATACCAGTACATTCGGTTTACCTCTTTTGAAGCGTAAAACTGTTTTGTGGTACATTTAATAGTTCCATCCGTAATCGTAAGAGATAAAAAAAGCACACAAATTAAACCTGCTTAATTCATTAAATCGACTTTATTAAACTTACCAGGCTAGGAACAGTATTTTTATTATTAAACAGATACAAATGAGATATTAGTGTTAAAATTTAGAAGATTAATATCTTTCTTGCTTGTCGCAAAGCCTTAATATGCAATTTTTATTTTAAATTTACTTAAATAAACTTTTAATGGCATTTAAAATACAAAATGCTATAAAATCGAAAACAAAAAACAATTGTTCAACTAGGAAGTTAAGTCCAGGGAAAATAGATCTACGCTGGTGAGCAACAAAATCAACTCAAAAGATTTTGCTTCATTTCACACTGATCCCTGAATTTAATTTTCACAGTGGTATTATTTTTGGTATCGTTAGAATGTTGATTTTCTACTGTTTCCCATAATACTAAAAACATTTGGATTTCCAAAAGTTTTCCAGAGTCTACCAAGAGACTGGCGCCTTTACACGGAGATCAGGATCAGGAAGAAGGAGGTGTACCTTGGAGCGAGACGACCACTCCATTATCAACACAACTCTAAGAAATCGTCACTTGACCGGCGTTGAGGTCCAGCAGGTTCTCCGACAAGTTCGTAGTCAGGCTGTCAGTAATTGGAGAATCAGAAGACTTAAAGAAGCTAACCTAACTCCGAAGAGACCAGTTAACGGACCCAAATTGACAGCGGCCCATCGACAAGCATGACTCAGATTTGTCCGAGAACATGTCGACTGGACCTTAGAACGATGACGCTCGATTTTATTCTCCGACGAGCCCCGAATGTGCTTACATGGCAATGATGGAAGAAGACGTGTCTATAGGAAGCCTGGGGAGTGCTATACGCGGTGCTGCATTACTGAAACGGTAGCCTACAGAGGAGGTTCTCTTATGGTGTGGGGACGCATCTCACTGGATGCGAAATTTGATTTGGGTTTCGTGACTGATGAGACTCATAGCGGTGGATTAACTGCTCACCATCGAGAATATCCTGCAGGAACATGTCGTTCCTTACGCTAAGTTTGTTGCCGCTAGCTTCGTGCTAATGCACGACAATGAGAGGCCACAAGCTACCGCATCGGTGCGGCAATACCTGGAGGAAGTGGGAATACCCACATTAAACTGGCCTGCGCGGAGTCCTAACCTCAATCCAATCGAGCATATGTGGGATGAGCTCAAAAGGAGGGTCCAGCCCCTGCATCGCTGAGGGACTTAAAGGTTGCGGTGGGGAAGAATTCCACAGACAGTGGTGAAAAAGCTCACCCGCTCCATGAAAAACCGGCTGGAAGCAACAATAAGGGCTAGAGGGGTAGTACAAAATATTGCTTTTGGTTTTTATCGATAAATTTAATTGTTAAACTTAAAATATGTTTAATTTTTCCTTTCTCTTACCCCTATTTTCAATTCTTGTTCTTCTTGTTTCCCCTTTCAACCATTTTAATCAGTAAAAAGCATGAGGTATGCTATGGAATTTGATATCATTAAAAAGAGAATAGAATGGGCTTTCAAATGGTACTAAAATCCGTAAAAATATATGAACACTAAATTCTAGGATCTGTGTTAAATGAACCAAATAGTTTAAGTCGATTTTTTTTGCTCGCCAGTGTAAGTCTTAAACTTTTGTTGTGATTCTGATGTCTGTATAATATTTTATATCTTTGCCAACAATTTAAAACTGATCAAATGCAAAGGTGCGGCGTGTAATGTTACAGCCAATTGCAGACAGTATTTTTATTATATTGTTATAAAATACTAGAATCCGACTTAAATGGATCAATTGACAGTAAATTATACAGACTGTCACATTAAAAAATTAAACTGGACAACTCCAGCTTTTTGTGTTATCCTCTATAATATGTTTCTATCTTAGAGACAGACCAAACTATAAATGAATATTGCTACAATCATCAAGGTCTGCATACTGTAAAAGGTGACAATTGTCAAATTCAGAATGAATCAAATTGCCGACCTTTCGTCCTTCTTGTAGTGTTCCGATATGAAGGCAACTATCTCATGCGATAAGTTGCGCGCGTTTAATCACATCTAATAACGCATTGTTTTTGTAGTATTTTGCAGATATGCACAGTTACTATGGCATTTTTTTTACCTATATGCACCTATAGAACACTAAAGGTACCATTCGATGCAATCATAAAATCGTGCATGGGAAGATTTTAAATTGTTTTATAGGTGTTTCGTGGGTATGCAAAGGTACTGATGTCCAAACGACCAGAAATGAATGTTAAACTTAAAAAAATTTCCAGATGGTGGGACATGAGATATTTCCATTTTTTGAGACTATAATGTAACGTACTTATTATTATAACCTCTTTACCTCAATGGCATTAGCATCAGCAGCATCCAACGAAAAGGTAGGTTTTGGAGATTCTAATTCTTCTCCCTCAATTGGCACGGCAGTTTCTCTAATAGATGGCCTCAATACTCTAACAATAACGGTTCTTAGCTGTTCGTGTTGTCTACGAAACTTGCGCATTTGCTCCATTCGGCTTTGTAATTTCTTATGTTGAGCCGAAATCCGCCAGACCATTTTCATATGTTCGTCGCGCTTCTTTTTCATAATATCTCTGTTAAAGAAAATGTATATATTTAAAACAATTTTAAATAACTTTAAAAGTTACAAACATGTAGACTTTGAATTAATTTTGGAACAGTATTTTTTCTATCCAAGAATACTATTTTTCGGGTTAGGCATTCTAAATAAAATAGCATATAGGACACGATTCTAACAAAATAAACAAAGAAAGTTTATAAATTTTACTAATTTAAATATACCTTAAGAATAAAAACTTTCAAAATTGTATATTTATACTAAATTCCTATTCCAAATAATTTTTCTTTTAAATTTCACGAAATAGGCCAAAACAACATTTAAAAAATTGTGCTTATCTCTATCTGCTAATGAATTTAAAAACAGATCCTTAATAAAAAATTGACGTATATATAAAGCAATAAATTCAGTTAAAAACTAACCATTTTACTATATATATTACTATAATATATAAAATATACAATAAATTAAGAATATTCATTATTAGTATTCCGGATGGAACACTTATAAGATCACTTCGGTGTCTGTCTGTCTGTCTGTCACACCCGATTTTCTCCGAAACTATTTGTCATAGAAAGTTGAAATTTGGTAATAATATAGGAATTGATGGCCTCATCAGAGCCATGTAGTTTTGAAAGTTAAATTTTGACTTAAGGGGTTAATTTTGGGGGGTGAAATCGGAAGTAAAAAAAAAATTTTTTTACTAGGTCATCGAGTGTGGTGTCAAATGAAAGGCTGTGAAAACACGAGTAAAAAAATATATATAAAATGTAATACTTGCGAGCACTTTTCTTTGTATTATTTTCAAAAAATCGCGAAAAATCGCTGTCCCGCGCCTTATCTCGAAAAGTACTTATCAAAAAATTTTGAAAAAATCCTGGAATATTCTCCACGGGGGGTAGATTAAACGAAAATTATCACCAGTGCATTACCTTTAATAATTTATCTGGTATTTAAAAAAAAAAAAAAAAAAATTTCAAGGTCATCAGATTTCAGCAAAGATTGAAAACAAACTTTGTTGAAAACTCATTTGGGGTGTGTTTTGTGAAGTCACTGATCATTTTATACCACCGTAACATAAATTTTGACTTAAGGGGTTTGTTTTGAGGGGTGAAATCGGAAGTAAAAAAAAAATTTTTTTACTAGGTCATCGAGTGTGGTGTCAAATGAAAGCTTGTGAAAACACGAGTAAAAAAATATATATATAATGTAATACTTGCGCACACTTTTCTTCGTATTACTTTTAAAAAATCTCGAAAAAAATCGCTGTCCCCTACCTTATCTCGAAAAGTACTAATCAAAAAATTTTGAAAAAATTCTGGAATATTCTCCACGGGGTATAGATTGAACGAAAATTATCACGAGCGCATTACCTTTAATAATTTATTTGGTACATAAAAAAAAATAAAATTTCAAGGTCACCAGTTTTCAGTAAAGATTGGAAACAAACTTTATTGAAAACTCATTTGGGGTGTGTTTTGTGAAGTCACTCATCATTTTATACCACCCTAACAAAAATTTTTATTTCAAAAACAATCAACGTACGGAACACTAATTGTGCAAGTTCAACTTGCACTTGACAGGTTTTTTATTTTTTATTTAACTTCCTGGACTGCTGTTTTTATTTTAAAGTGCCTTTTATGCATGCATTTATAACATTGGGACAATAGTATATCTCTAAAAATTTATTAAAATTAGGCAAAGCACATTTTTTTTGAAAAAATTCTTATAATATCTTAATCTTGAACTATAAGTTAGATGTGTTATTTTGTTTTTCTTGTAGTATCCTGACATTTTTTCAATAAATATTTTTCTAAAAAAATCTTTCAATGAAAAAAATAAAATATTTGAATTTCAATTTAATTTATAAACTTTTATCCCTCACCTTCTGGGTTAATTTATGCAAAAATATATAGACACCTTAATTATGCAAAGCAGCTATGTTGGGAATTCGGAATCTTTGGCACAATGACAGTACTCAGTATATATCACTACTATACCAAACACTTTATTTTTGCACTCGACGCGCGTTCCACTAATCATGCTAGCCTTATCAGGAACGATGATTAACAGTCAACCATCGCTTTTGATCAAGCTAACATAGTTACCAAAACGCACGTTGAGTGGAAGTGTTTGGGATAGTGGTGATATATACTGAGTAGAATACAAAACAGAGAAGGGACAATGGGTGAAAGGGGTCGGTCTTACGTTCCAAAAATTGGTCAATTGGGAGCAGCTTTAACTGCTTAATATGCTCCTGAATGTAACAGAAAAAAGAGGCTGTATGCGTCGTCTCTCAAAAAATTATAAGATACAAAAAGTAATGATTTAATCAAATTTGTATTCCTTGGTTTTGAAACTTTTCAATATATCGCAAAATGGCAAGAATATTGGGCATCCAGAATGTATTTACTTTAAAACTAATCTAAATGTAATTTTTTTGTATGTCAAATTTTAAAAAATTGGTATTTTATATTTGGTATTTAAAGCTAAAAAGTTACATAATATGAGATATACCCTTGTTTAATAGATAATTATACAAATATAATATTTTTTGAGAGCCTAGAAATAACAAAAGTTAAAGAACAATGCGCAAATCAAAATCCCTCAGTTAGGAACTTAAACTTATCAAAACTTTTTGCAAATGAAAATTCTCATTTTAACCAGTTTTAAAACTTACGGTTAGTTAAATTTACAAAATAAGTTTCTTTACCTTAAAAGAGCTTGTAATTTTTCATATTCATCTTCCCAAATGGCAAATACTTCGAAGCATTGGGTCATAACCTTCTCAAATTCATCAAAAGGTATGTGCATAAGTCTTCTAGTACCCAAGACTTTCAGAAGCTGCGCTCCCAAATCTCTAGAAATGGCTTCTACAAGCCTAAGACATCTCTGAATAGGATATTTAGTTGATCTTACTTTTCGCAAATGTGAAAAAATCGATTGTACAGCCGCTCTGATTCTTTCTAGTTCTGTAGCTGCTAATAGATCATTAATTGGGAAATCTTTCATTAAGGGGTTGTAGTCATTTACTGTAGCAATGGCTTGCTTTAAACCTGTGTCAGTATCAAACGATACTGTAGCATGGAACCGCTAAAAATGGACAAATCAAAAAATTAGCTTTAGAATATATTTGTAATTTAAATTTGTATGAAAAAAGTAAAAGCAAAAGTGTCTCTATTTGTATTTCATGATTAAGAATATAATATATAACATTTCTTTTAAAATAAGAGTGCCAGATTTCCACTCCATAATGTTGTGAATTGTACCACAATGTCCTCTAACAAAAACATATTACATAAGCTTAATCTTCTCAGATTTGTTAACTAGATTTGCTAACTACTTCTTAGAAAATAATACGTACTGGTACAGCCGACATCCACATGATGTGGGTATCAAGCCATGGTAACAAAGAAGCAAAGATAGACTGGCTAAAGAGGCGCAACGCTTAAACCAAGTTTTTCCACGAAAACCAGAAGTACTCCCTCATAAATAGGGAGAAAAATTTGCAGAACAACACAAAAGTAAAAGAAAAGAATGTATTAGATTTACAGTTGAATTCACGACTCCTACCTTTCATTAACTACAGAACCTAATCGAATTGGAATTTTTTCCACGCGCCAAGGTCATTTTAAAGTACAGTTAGGTTTGATACGAAATATAGTACTCAATCTTACATGAACATAACATGAAGAATCAGTTATAGACACGTTGTTCAAAAAGCAGCATTTCAGGCCTCATATTCCTTTCGCAATTTAACTTAAAAAAATTCGGAAAACGCTTGATCATACGGCACGTGTAAAATGTAGTTTTGAGAGGGGAAAAAATGTGTTGTCAAATGAATGAATTACTTCGACCTAGTCAGATCGTCACTTCTGAGCTCTAACCACAACAGCTAAACCGTGTGAGTGACACACTTGAAGAAAAAAGACCTTTGTTTTTTTTTTTGTTTGTTTGCTGGCAGTGGGAGAAGGATAATGGTCAGGTTGGCCAGATTACTACCTATTTCAATATCTACAGCTACTCTTATACAACAGCCACCTGACTGATTGTCAGTTCAAGTTAGGTAAACAGGTCAAAAGTCATCGCCTCGAAACAAATAATTTTTCCAATCTGGAAGCAGTCAATTGCCTGAAAAATGGCAAAAATGTGTAAAAAGTATAAGAGATAGAGACTTTGAAGATTCAGTTTGTGTTAGTTACATACATTCCAGTATTTGTATGTATTCTTAGTAGTCATTTTCATTTCAGTCATTTAGTGTTGCCAAGTATTTTTATGGTTCTATTCCGCAGTTAGCTAACTACTTAGATAACCTAGTTTTAAACCATGTTGTGCTAAAAAATGTCCTTGCAGTAACTTACAAAACCTGTGGTAGACATAAGGTAAAAGGTACTTGTCTTCATCTTTGGTCACTCAGCAAAATGATTTTCCATTAAAACAACAATTAACTGAATAAAGAAATAAATCCAACAGTGATTATTCTAGAATTCAGAACCTCAAATAAGATAAAAAAAAAAATCGAACACATGCTCACTTACATAGTGTCATATCTGCTGTCCTTTACATACAATTGCAGATGGAAAATACCTTTGTTTTTAAATCGTTCATATCAATATATCAATTCAATATTACAATATATATTTTTTACCTTTCCATGTTTAAGAATATCAAGAGTTAAAGACACTTCTAGGCTTTCACGTTTCTCTTGGATACGATGTAAGGCTCTTTCCAAATTCAACCAAAAACTAATTTCTTGTAGTGCTGTACCAGATGATGGATCCCTGTCCAGTTTTGTAACCTGAAAATATATCAATATTTTAGAAGTTATATAAAAAAAAAATGTTAAAATTCTTAGTAGCCTTTTTTTTATTTTTACCATTTCATGTATAAACAGGGTTTTTCCAGAAGGAAAATGTTAATACTAGAAAAAACAATGATTACCTTAATTATTTTTTTATAAACTATATTACACACAAACTCTTCTTCCATACTCACGACAAATCATGTCACTCACACAATCTTCCCACCAAATTAACCAGCCATTTAAAATTTCAATAAGTTGCGATAACCAGAGGCAAAAAACATTTGATTTGCAAATAATTTTAACCCAGTCCGAGGTTCGGCAAGTCCTGACAATATGCGAAAACCTAGTTCATGGTACATCCATGGTAATTCCGCAAGAAAACTGAATAGCCACCGGCCGTCCTGTAATATAAACCGCTTTGGATGCCGCAAGGGTGTTGCCACTTACATTTACTAATTTTAATAGCTGACTATATATAGTTCTATATAACTTATGAAAATACAAATTTAAAAAATATTCAGTTGTTAATGATAAATATATTATTAAATTTCTTTTCTATAAGCTAAATCAACCGTATGGCTAGTCAAGTTCGCTTCACTCAACTTGTCGGGTACCTACACATTAAGCTCAGCTAAAGCAAGTGGTTTTCAACACTTGTAGGAGATATGTTAAGTTTTTCCGCTATCTGTCGCACCGATTGAGGCCAATTATTTTCAACGATGGCCTTAAAATAATCTTGATTTATTAACCGGATCGGCGCATCTATGATATTAAAATTTCGAGAAGGGAATTTGGAAAATTATTTATGGCACATAAATTCTGCTTGCTTGCAGCTTGTTCTCCTTTTTGGAGGTATCAAGGAAAAATATTGCAAAAAAGCATCTTCGGACATAAATTGCGCCAAATTGCCTTTAGAGGATAACTAAAAAAATGTCCTTTCAAATGTAATACAAAGTTGTAACTTTACGTTGTATCATAACAAAACTGAACAAACATATTTGCTAATAATTTAGGAATCTGAGATAATCCCAAAGCACTTATCTCACTTTTATATTCTGAAGACCTAATAAATGACTGAAATACTCTGAAATTTTTTTTAGATCAGTGGACCAAAAAGTCACAATTTTTTTTGTATCTCTTACAGGAGAGTTTCTGGGCTGCGATTAATTTAACAATATGCTCCAATTTATAACTACCTTTTGTATTTCCTTGATCCATCTATTAACACCATGCTGCAGCTGATTTAAAAAGTTGGAATCCTCTACTTTATCGCCAATATCGGCAACTTTCGGTTTTCTACCCTCATCGGCACACTGCTTAATAAGAGAAGCAACATAGGGATGTACTTGTAGGGTAATTTCTGGAATATCAATGTTTTGTTGTAGATGAAGGAGACCCATTTCCAATTCAGCAATTGTTTTTTCAACTGAGGGAGCCATCTTATCTCCATCCCTAGAATAGTAACACTTTCAAATAATGAATGTAAACAAGCAAACTAATATGTTCTAGGGTCTTGTTTAACCAGCATAATGCTATAACCTCAATATCAAATATTTATTTTGATTTTATCTTTTAACGAAATATAAAATTATAGAAAGTCAAGAATATAAAAAATTGCAAAACTTAACGCTTACCGATCAGCTCTGCCAGATTCTTTGACATATGACTTGAAAAATGGTGCAACACTCTTGCTGATATAATCATGGAGCGTTTCATATGGTGAACCTTCACTAAAGTTAAGCATTCGCACCTACACAAGGAGATAGGAATTCATTAACTGTAAGTATTTTAATTATAAATCAAATATTTATGTTTTTAGAAACATACTCTAAAATAATTATAATTAGACTGATACTATGAAAGATACCTAACAAACAAATTAGAAAACTTGTAAAAAGTACATGAAATTAATAATCAAAAGAAGCTAATCTTAATATTGAAAAATTTTCAGAAGACACTATTGAATTTTAATATATTTAAGGAATTTCATAATATCCTTAAAAAAACAAATTAGTAACATTTTTTCAAAAAACCTGCACCAAAATGAGTATTTTTAGTGTTCCGTACGGGGCACTTATGGGATCACTTCGGTGTCTGTCCGTCCGTCTGTCATACCCGATTTTCTCCGAAACTATTTGAGAAAGAAAGTAAAAATTTGGCACAAAAAATATGGCCCGATTAGAGCCGTGTAGTTTTGAAAGTTGAATTTT